>CAUYQV010013265.1:0-21045 GCA_963574575.1 Galagoides demidoff | reverse complement strand
GAGTCTCCTGCCTCCGCCTCCCAAGTAGCTGGGACCACAGGTGCCCGCCACAACGCCCGGCCATTTTTTGGTTGCAGCCATCATTGTTGTTTGGCGGGCCCGGGCTGGGGATTCGAACCTGCCACCTTAGGTGTACGTGGCTGGTGCCTTAGCTGATTGAGCCACAGGCGCTGAGCCTTAATCAACTATTTTTAAAAAATTTCTTGACACGCTAAGATCCTCTCATGGCACACCAGTTGAGAATCATTGTCTTAAACCATCCTTAAATGGCTACACCTGATAAGGTGAGGACATTTGTTAGTGTTTTGCAGATTGTGATATAGGAAAATTTAATTTTATGACTTTAAGCAGAAATCATGTATTAAAGCTAAGTGACTGTATACATTATTTTATATCATTTTATACAATGATCAGAATCTTTTTAGGGTATACTGTAGCTGCTGGTATACTTTTATTTGTGAATGAATTACTGTAAGATATACTGCTGGTAACTAATTAACTTGTTGAATGGTATTATTGAGTAAAAAATATGTTTTGGAGGTTTCACCAAAATGATGTTTTCATTTTAGAAGTGTTGCTATAAAAATATTATCTCTAGCAGTTGTTATAAAAAGAATTGCCTGAGGGAGATTTTTGAAAAGATTCATGTTCTGGACCCAAGTTTTTCATTCAGTTAGTTTGCAGTGAGCACATCGCAGGAAGGAGTATTTTAAACTCTTCCCAGGAGATACTAATGTACAGTTTATAAGCACTGGTACAAATAGAATCATTGCTACTGATGTGCAGACATGTTCAGAGCCAGTGACTAATAGGATGAGAGGGAGAAAAGGTATCATAGCACCCAATTTGTGAAATTATAGCTCTTATTTACATGGGCATCCGGCAGTTGAAGGTTATGTTCTTTGGCAAGAGCTTGGCATGCAAATATTGTTTGTGGATGGCAGATGCAAATACCTATTTATGGAAACGAAGGTGGCATATGGAGATTTTTCATCTGAATTGGTGGCCAACCTTCCACCTGGTGTTAAGGTAATATCTGGAGGTAGAACTGAGATATTTCTCAGGAAACAATTATGAGTATATCCTAGCAGATAAATAACTGACCAGTCAAGCACCCTAAAGTACACAGTTTATTATAAGATGTTTTTGTCCTGAAAAACTTAAAAAGCAAGGCTTACTTAACATAGCTGAATACTCGTAAAGATCTAATAATCCCATGAGACACCTATTTGTGGACCATGCATTTTCCGTTGCATCCTTCAGAATGAATTAGTGTATAATACACTCCTGGGTAACTATTTAAGTTGCCAAATGGCATTCTTGAGGACAAAAGAAAAATGGGGGGGCGAGACCAAGATCACTTTTTATTTTTACAAGTGTTTCTACAAAGATGTTCTTTCTCAAAGTTGTTAGACAAATAACCTATTGTCCATTTGTACACTTTGAGTTTATGGCCTTCTTACTGCACTTCAGCACATATAAGAGGGAGCTGATGCCTCTGCTTCCATGGGGATGGGGAGAGCATACAAATCAGAGAATCTTATTTTCCTTTTCAGAGTGGTGGGGCCAGAGTACCTTTTTTCTAATTTGATTAAATAATATTCAAGATAGCAAAAAGGTAAAAATTTGCTCACCTCCTAAATGCACATTTTGAGAGCAATAACATTCCTGACATTTTGGTTTTCATTTTACATATTTCCCTTTTTTTCTAAGTGTACATCAATGCAACATTTTTTATTATGGACATGTGCAGGCAGACGGGGACTGAAGATTCCATTCTTGGCGAAGGAAAACACTCCCAGAAAAAGGGAAAAACAGAGAAATAAGCTGAGCAAGGTGGAATTAAAAACAGTTTCAGTCGGTGCAGGCCATCAGGGTGTCTGCCCTACGGTGAGTTAGGGAGGGTGAACCTCCCCCAAGGGACCTATGTGTGGGACCACAGATAGGAGGCTGGCTACACATAGGCTCAGGTTTCGGATTTCTCAAGGCCGCTCAGACCCTTAAAGTTAGTGTTTATACACAGAATAAGAACAACATGCTTACTCAGAGAAACTGCTAAGTGAGCAAAGAGCCTTCAATAAAAGCTGAGTGGAACAAACACTCAGGGAGGGTCATTCGCCGTGAACCCCACAAGCTAGTCATGTTCCCCTGTGTTTCCCACCTTCGAAAGCCCTATTCTGCATGTCCTGTCTCTTTATCTCTTGCCACTTTTAACTTTATTTTTCTTCAGTTCATCGGCACCAGCTCCATGGGTCTTAAAGGACCCTGCCCCTGGGGTGGGCTCCCGACAAAGATGTTTATACCTAATAACTCAAAGCAAAACTCTTCATATTTGTTTTATAGATGTAAATACTATTTGAAAACATCAGGTGATGGTTAATTTCATATACACTTTAATATGTTAAGGTAAATTAGCCTTGCTGAACTGATTATTCCTTTGACACAAACTATTATCTTATTACATTTTAATGTAGCAAGTAAAAATTAGCTTGGATATTTGTCTTTTCTGTCTTACTCTTCTGCTTGCTCTATTAAGCATAGAAGGAGACCTGTCTGAGGAGTTAGAGATGTATATTTTGGGTTTGTTTCTGAAACCTGACAAGAGAAACTATGTAATGACATTTCAGACAGCTGTTTTCTTGGGAGAAAGACACTGTCCTAGGAATTGTAATTCACCAGGAAGTCTGTTTTTTGTTTTGTTTTGTTTTTTTTACTTGTCTTTCTTGTTGTACTGGATATATCATTTTTTTCCCTGTTTATATAGTTCTAGTTAAGTTGAATTCTCTATGAGTTTTTCATTTATATTAATTTTTTTTAACCTTCTCTTGTCTTTCTTGTTATACTGGATATATCCTTTTTTTCCTATTTATATAGTTCTGGTTAAGTTGAATTCTCTATATGTTTTTCATTTATGTTAAAATTTTTAGGAGCTACATTAATTCTTTAAGCCACATAGTAAGTTAAGTGTACTTAGCTGGATACCTCATGCGTATAACTGGTCCATAGATTTAAAAACATTCCATTAATTGCCTAGTTTATATATAGTCATCATAGAACTTCTAATTTCAACCCACAAAATAATAGATCTGGAATAAAGATATTTTATTAGGTAATTAACTATAATAATTTTTCACAAATAATTATAAGGATAAATTAATAAAAATCAATTAAGGCTTTTCCTTAACTCAGACAAAATTTATATTAAGGATTTAAAAAGAATTTCCAGCATTATATATCTCTGTATGAATCATAAAGCACTATCAACATTGCTAGTGAGATCTAATTGTAAGTACTTTTCTTCAATTTGAAAGCAAAATTGAATATTCAGTTTTATTGCACTAGCCCTGGATACTGCTGCTATAGCTAGCAAATCAATACCATGTGCTCCAAAGTGGAATGGAAATCCTATTGCATTTCATACGTGTCTATTTCAACTCACCATGCACAGGAGACTTTTATTTTTGTTGTTGTATCAAGTGATACAGCTTTTCTGAAATGGAAAATCACAGAAATGTTCTCCTTGCTGCTTAATCGCCTAATTATTTAGTGATTCCTCCTGAGACTTTGTCTAAGTCACCGTGCCAGTGACAGGAGCAGAGTCACAGATAAGTGAAGAGCCAGAGGTAACTCATAGAAGATGCAAATCCGATATAAATATTTTTTCTTCCAGCAGCAGTTAATTATGTGTGGCTTGTAAGTCTTGTGCTGTGAAGTGTCATAAGCAATGGTTTGTCATTCTTGGTCTGATTTTGAAGAGAAGAAGACTGGATAACATGTATCAGTTAGTTGTTCCTCAGTCCCCAGAGGAGCTAGTCAGGTCCTTCACTGCAGAGGTGAAATGCGGAAGTATCTCCAACCTTCTCACTGCTGAAAGGACAGCAAGTTACACGTAGGCATCCTCCGTGGTGGCTTCATGGGGGTGATCATAGTACCACAAGCTGATGTTTCACTGTTTCCTCAGAACAATAGAGGCCTTCCTCTGACCCAGATGGAACAAATATTAGATGCATTGACAAATCCCTTATTTCCTATAGGGATATATTATTTCTCATTGTGGTTTCAATTTGCTCTTATTGACAATTTATACTAATGCTACTGAGCATCATTTTGTGTGGTTACTTGCCATCTGTACCTTTTCTGTGATGAAGAATCGGTTCAGATAATTTCCCAAAATTTTAAAACGGTTGCTTGTTCTCTTATTTTTGAGTTTGGAAATGTCATAATATACTGTTTAGATCTCCTGCGTCATATTATATGATATAAATATTGTTCTCCAAGTCTTTGGCTTATCTTTTTATCCTCTTAACAATATTTTTCAAAGAATAGAAGATTTTAATTTTGAAGTCCAATCAATCTATGGTTTTTTTCTTAAGTCCAATCTATGATTTTTTTCTTAAGTTGGCTAATGCTCTTGGTAATATATCTAAACAATATTTGCCAATCTCAAAGCCAAAATTTTCCTGTGTTTTCTTCTATAAGTTGTATAGTATTCAATTTTTGCATTAACTCTTTCACTTACTTTTAGTTAACTTTTGTATCTAGAGCTATGTATAAATCAAAGTTTTTTTGTTTTCTTTTGTTTTTTGATATATGAGTAGCCAATTGTCCTGGCCAAATTTGTTGAAAATACTTTTTCCACAGAATTTATTTAGCACCTTTGTTGAAAATCCATTGTTTACATTTCTGTAGGTTTATTTTGGACTCTATTTTGTCTCATTTATCTATTTTGTCTGGATGCCAATCCCACACTACCATGATTACTATAGCTTCATAATAAGTCTCAAAATCAAGTAGTGATTGCCGTCTAACTTTGTTCATTTCTTCCCCCAAAAGTTATTTGGCTACTCTAGGATTTTTTGTTTTGCCTTATTTTAGAATCTATGAATTTCTAGTAAAAAAAAAAACCAATGTGATTTTGAGTCCAGTTGACTTGAATCTGTAGATCAATTTGGGAATAAAGAATAGACATCTTAACAATATTGAGTCTTCTGATTCATGAACACAGTGTATCCCTTCATTTAGTTAAGTCTATTTCTTCTAGTAGTGTCTGACAGTTTTGAATGTACAGGTTTCAAATTTCTTATGTCAGATATATTATTGATTATTTCATATTTTTATGCTATTCTAAATGGTATTACTTTGTTAATGTTTTTAATTTAAATATTGCTAATACATATATAATGAATTATAATTACTTTTCTGTAGTGACTTTTTTTGAGACAGAATCTTACTTTGTCACCCTCTGTAGAGTGCTGAAGCATCATAGCTCACAGCAACCTCAGAATCGTGGGCTCAAGTCATCTTCTTACCTCAGCTTCCCAAGTAGCTGAGACCACAGATGCCCGCTGCAATGCCTGGCTATGTCTAGAGACAGGGTCTTGCTCATGCTCAAGCTGGTTTCGAACTCCTGAGCTCAAACAATCCACCAGCCTTGGCCTCCGGGAATGCTAGGATTATAGGAAAGAGCCACTGCTCCAAGGCCCTGATTTTTTTTAATTCAAACAATATCTCACTATGTTGCCCAGGCAGTTTTCAAACTCCTGGGCTCTACCAATCCTCCCACCTCAGCCTCAAGTAGTTAGGCTTATACCAACTACATGGTGGTACAAGCCACCATGCCCAGCTCAAATTGAATTTATATCCTGGAGCCTTACTAAACTCACTACGTCTAGTAGCTCTAGTAGCACTTTATAGATGTATTTCCTCTTTATACAGTATTTGTTTGTTACAGTTTAGCTTTTTCCTTAGTAGATTCCTTTCTTTTCCCTTTTTTGTCTACCTTCCTCCTCTTCTCTTCTCTTCTCTTCTCTTCTCTTTTCTTCTCTTCTCTTCTCTTCTCTTTCCCCTTCCCCTCCTCTCTCTTCCCCTGCCCTTCCTCTCCTCCCCACTCCCCTACCCTTTCTTTCTCCTTCCTTCCTTCCTTCCTACCTCCCTCCCTCCCTTCCTTCCTTCTTTCCCTCCTTCCATCCATCCTTCCCTCTTCCTTCCTTCCTTCCTGTACTGGCTAGAACCCCTATAAATTAGGGTTACATTAGAAGTAGTGAAAAATAAACATCTTCATCTTGGTCTTCATCTTATAAGGAAAGTGTTCAGTTAGAAGGTATTTGTTCTGGTCTTGATCTTACAGGGAAAGCATTCACTTAGAAGGTGTTCGTTCTGGCCTTGATCTTATAGGGAAAGTGTTCAGTTGTTAGAAGGTGTTCATTCTGGCCTTGATCTTATAGGGAAAGCATTCAGTTAGAAGGCATTTGTTGGAAGCTTTTGGTACATCCTTTCTATCAGATTGGTAAAAATTTCTTCTGCTGTTTTTTATTTAATCTCTTTTGGCTTGGATCTTTAGATTTCTTTTATTTACTTAGATTTTAGTTTTTGATATCTTTTTTATTTCTCAAAGTAAAAACTAAAATCATTGAGAAGCATATTTTTTTATATTAAAGATATTTAGTACTATAAATTCTTGCCCCTATGTACAAATATTGCTTTAGAGACATCCCACAATTTTTTTTTACTCATATCCATTTTGTTCAAAATACCCTCTCACTTTTACTTTGCATCATTCATTAGCCCATGAGTTCTTAGAAATGTGTTATTTAGTGTCTAAATATTTAAGGATTTTCCAGATTTCTTTCTGTCTTGATTTCTAATTGATTCTATTATATTCAGATAGGACTTTAATCCTTTGGAAACTTATGACAGCTTGATATATAGCCCAGAATACAATCCAATAGGTGAATATTCCTTCTGCATTTGAAAAGAGTATATTTTTCTGTTGTTCAGTACAGTGTTTTACAAGTGTCAGATAGTTAAAGTTGTCCAGATCTTTTGTATCTCTACTTATTACAAATGTCAGATCTTCGGTATCTCTACTTAGTTTCTTTTTATACTTTGAAATCATTTTTTGAGGGATTTATATTGAAATCTCTGACTCCAGTTTTATCGCTTTTTTGCTTCATGTTTCTCGGTGATCTGTTATGGAGGACATAGACATTGAGAGTCCCTACTTTCTCCTTGCTGACTGACCCCTGTATCGTTATGAAATGATCTTCTTTTTCACTAGTAATGTACTTAGCTTTAAAACTTGACCTTTTCCTAGTTAGCCTCACTTTCTTGGGACTAATGTTAGCATGTTGTATCTTTTTCCATCTTTGAGTCTAGTTATTTCTTTAAAATTAAATTTTGTTTCTTGAAGAAGCATATTATTTTATCCTTTTTATTTTTTCGTCTTTCATTTTTCTTCAGTCTGAAAGCCTCTGCCTTTTAATTGGGGTAGTTAGGTTATTTATAGTTCATTGTCATTATTGATATGGTTGAGCTTTAATCTGTCATTTAACTGTTTTTTCTTTGCCTCATCTGTTCTTTACTCTTTTTCCTCTTTTACTGATCATTTTACATTATTTTTTAAGACTCCATTTTTGGTTCATTGTTGGCTTATTATTGAGAACCATGTCATTATTTTAGGTGTTTCTTTAGCTCATCACGGTCTAACCTCAAATAATATGATAGTACTTAAGGTATAGTTTAAGAACCTTACACTATTATACCTCTATTTTTCTTCTCCCTTCATGGAGGTGGGGCAGTTGTCCTAAGTTTTACTTTTACCCGTTATATACCCACACTGCACTGTTTTTGCCTTTGTTTAAATGACTTGTCGTCTTTTGAACTCTTATCACAAAAAAGGCTTTAGAAGATTATATCTTTATCTTAATTAATGATTGCTTTCAACAAAATCAGAATTATTTCAGGAAAGGAAAAGGGGATGTTGAGTAAGTTCATGGGAGTGATACCGGACTTTCAGGTTCTTGGTCTTGGTAATTTGAAGAATAAATCCGTGGACCACAGATCAGTGGCAAAACAGAATTTATTTATGGAAAAGAATACAAAAATACTAAAGTTCCTGGTAGGGAGAGAAAACCCTAGTTGGGAGAGAAAAGCTCTCTCAGTTTAGTGGTATATATAGGTGCATGGGTTCCTTCTATATGAGGCCAGGAAATGAATGGACACAGTCTCTTCCGCTGGATGAATGAATGTACTAATGAATGGACATAGTTCCTTCCGCTGGGGCAAGGTGAATGAATGTACTAATGAATGGACATAGTTCCTTCTGCTGGGGCAAGGTGAATGAATGTACTAATGAATGGACACAGTCCATTCACAGAACTGAGGCCTAGGAAACTTACATGAAATTGATCTAGGCATAGGAAATGGGGGTTCCGTATTTAGTCATAAATGTAAAGGGAAGGAGACACCAAGTTGCCAGTGTCTCCCCAGCAGTTGTCTGGTCCCTTTGGCTACTGGAGCCTCTGGTGGGGGAGGGAGGCCCCCCCTTGCCTACGCTCCAGCCCGCTGGTTCCTCTACAGCTGTCGCTGCACCAACACCACTAAGGTGGAGGCAGTGGGTCCTCCAGCCCAGCTTGGCTGAGCTGGTTGGGGCGCCACCTGTCCTGTATCAGGAGTATCTTGAATTGACATTCAAGTCAATACTTTTGTAAGGCTTAGGACTAGAACTAAAACAAATAACCAAGCCGAAATAGTCAGTGGCTTTGTTTATGGGTAAATTAAGAGCTAAGGATTTCTGGCTGGGATAGTAGATAATTTTGTTACCAAACCCACGAGGGAATTCTGTCCTAGGTCCAGTTACTCACTGTACAGAAAGCTAATGACTAAGACAGCAAGGATTGCCAGGGAGAAATAGGTGTTTAATATGGATAACATTGTCTGGGATATGGAAGAACTGCCTTAAATCCATCTCCCCGACCATGTGAGAATGGGGTTTTTAAAGGGCTCAGGAGGTGGCTGCATGTAGGGGGCAGGCTGTGTAAATCCATCTCCCTGACCAAGTGAGAGTGGGGATTTTTAAGGGGCTCAAGAGGTGGCTGCACATAGTGGGCAGGTTGTGTTGATAGGAGCGTGTGCAGCAGTTCTGACTCAGGAGTCACAGGTCAGTGATGGGTGGTGAGTCACAGTTGTTGTCCTGTAAAAAATCCACACTTCCAAGGGACAATTCAAAAGATAAAAAAGTGTAATCTAAAAAGAAAGTTTGTAAGGTTCCGATCATCATTCCCTACTGGACTGCAAATATAAAACATAAGACAGCTACAGGTTAAATACTTACTGGAAAGCGGTCATTTGGTGTTTGTCCATAGAGCTGATTACAATGCGAGGTACTGAAGGGATTGAATTAGTTGCAACATGTGCTTTCTAAGTAAATGAAACCTAAATTTTTATGTTCACTTAAATTTTGAAGAAAACCTACTAAATTATTTAGTTTTTATGTAATTGCTATATTTTATCTATAATTTAAGCAATAAGACTATTTGTTACTTTAGGCCATTTCTGTTAGTGGAATTTGGGGTTAAAAAGTCTACAGGAGCTCATTTAGCCCAATTAGTCTTTTCATTTTCCAGAAATGGGTCCAGAGATACAAAAATAATTTATAAATCATTCAGATTCATGTTGGCACCTACTGTATTGTTATCCCTTTTAGGATAATGCCAAGGATATATTATACATTTTAGCAACAGCAGCTATCTCCCAGTTTCTGACTCACAGCACATGTCCAATTAATGTTGGAAGGATGGATAAACAAATGAATAGATCTCCAGAGTTTGCATAATCCAGTTTCATTTCTCCTGTGCAAAGTTATAGTAGAAAGTAGAATGAGTCACTTTTGTTTTGGTACCTAAGGTTCCCAACCAAGTAATATACTGGAATGATTGTTGTATAATTTAGCTCCCACAGCAGCAGTGAGGATCTAGTGTGTTTGGTTCATCTCTCACTTATAACAAAAGAGATTAGAAAATCCTCAGGTCTATTACTAAGATCTTCTTCTAGTTACCATATTAGTAAAAGAAATCCTTGTGTATCTTGGAGCTATTCAAAGCTACTTTATGAATAGCGACCATATTTTATTCATTCATCCATTGATGGACACCTAGATTGATATGCCAGTCTTATTTCTTTTGGGTGTAGACCCAGATAGAGCATGTGATTGCTGGATAATATGATAGTTCTCTTTTTAATCCTTTGAAGAACCTTCATACTGTTTTCTGTAATGGCTGTCTGTGGTTTTAGGATGCATACATCTATATTGGCTTTGTTCTGCTAACTTCCATAGCCATTGCTACAGTCTCATGCTATAATGCTGAGTGTGTTAGGTCTCAGGAACAGGCCGCAGAAAACAGAATCTCACTGACTCTCACCTGCCCCATGGCAGGTCTCTTACCTTCCCCTACCTTTCCGATTATAAGTTGGAAGACTCTCATTCTAGAGAGAATCCACTCCGTAACTGGAAAAATCCATTTCTGTTGCCTTTAGCAGTGGTGCCAGAAAGATAAGTTCTTCTATTTCCTGCTAGATTATACATATTTCTACATGATTGTCCATAAAAATCCAAGAAGACTGGCTTCAGAGCACTTCCAAATAGCAAAGCAAGTACGTGTTCCTGGAGGGTGGTGTGCCCCTTCTCACATGCCTTGACCAATGTACCTCTTCCTCTGTGTCTTTTATAATAAACTGGTTACTGGGTTTCCCTGAGTTCTATGAGCCACCTTATAAAATTAACCAAACCCAAAGAGGGGGTCATGGAGACCCCACGTTGAAGCCAGTCATTCAGAAGTTCCTGAGGCCTGGACTTGTAACTGGTGTCTGGTAGTTCGGATATTCTTGGAAACTGAGCCCTCAAACTGTGAGATCTGACACTATCTTCAGGTAGATAATGTCAGATTTGAATTGGAGGATGCTTAGATAGTATCTACTGCTTGGTGTGTGGTGGAAAATCCCTACCTTTGGTTACTGAAATCTTCTTTGTTGACAATTATTGTCCTGTGAGAGCAGAAGAAGAACACGAGTTTTTCCAGAAACTCTATTTTAATTTAATTGGCTTAAAACTCTATTTTAATTTGTGCACCAGCAGTGTACAAGGGTTCACTTTTCTTCACATCATCACCAACACTTATTATCTCTTAGCTTGTTAATAGCCATCCTAACAGGTGTGAGGGGACATCTCATTGTGGTTTTGATTTCTATTTCCCTGATGATTAGTGATGTTAAGCATTTTTTTTCGTATAGAATGGGATTATATTCAGTCTTAAAAAATTCTCATCATTTGCAACAACATAGATGAACCTGTAGGATATTACGCTAAATGAAATAAGCCGGGCACAGAAAGATGCCACATGATATCACTTGCGTGTGGAATCTAAAAATGCTGAATTTGTAGAAGCTGAGAGTAGAATGGTGGTTGCCAGAAGCTCGGACTTGGAGATGGTGAGGAGTGGGAAAATATTGGTCAAAGGTACCAAGTTTCATTTAGACAAGATAAGTAAGTTTCAGAGATCCTATAGGGGTATCCAAACTTCACCCTCACCCCCGGCCACACATTAGAAGCAGACTTGTCTGGGGCCACACACTAAATACACAAACACTAACAAAATCTTATGAGAAAAAAAAAATCCATGCGTAATTTTTATCTGACCCCTAAGATAAGCAAAACAAGCTTCAAATAATTCACCCAAGGGCCACAGGTTGGACACCTTCCTGTATGACATGGTTATAGACTATAGTTAATAATAATATATTATGTACTTGGAAATTTGCTGAGAGTAGGTGGCAAATACTCCCAGCACACACACAAAATGGTGTTTCCTGAATATGAAAACATGTTGTATTCTGTAAGTACAGGACGGTCATAAAGTTTGTGTGCATTTCTAAATTGCACACTATTTTAAACTGCACACAAACTTCATGGCCACCTCTGTATACATTTTTGTCAACTGTATCTCAAAAGAACTGGAAAACATATCCACTTCTATGGCCTTTGTCAGTGGAAAGCTAAGTTCTTCTATTCCCTGCTAGGTTGTATTATACAAATTGTGTGAGTAAAAACTCCTTAGGTCAAAGACACAAGATTTAAATTAGTCAGTTGTTCTGCATGACAAACGGAAAAATGTGAAACCTGCTTTAGGAAGACATCAACTCTGGTATGGGCAATAGTCATGAGGCCACGGACAAGCTACTTAACCTCTCTTCCTCTGCCATACGTCTCTTCATGCTCTGAGTTTTGTTCCCCACCAGCCTCCCACCTTATTACATACTTTTATGAATTCAGTTTTTCAGGTGATATGAAAATTTGTCATAGAATTCTCAACTTCATACTCTTCTGTTTGTCTTCCGTTCCTATTGTTTAAAGAGACTACTGACTAGTTTGCATACATATAAAATGACAAATTAGGAAGGATTTTATTAGTCTTACACATTCGCAAATTGTTAGGTTGCGATTCTTAGACTTTACATTGATTTCTTATTCAAAAGGAGACTAAGAATTTACCTTCACTCTTCAAGATGGTACAGACTGAGTATCCCTTATCCAAAATGCTTGGGATACAAAAATGTTCTGTCCTTCATATTCTTCCCCCTCTGGAATTTGGAATATTTGCATAAGATTTACCAGTTGAGCATCCTCAGTCTGGAAACCTGATATCCAAAATGCTCCAGTAACCATTTCCTTTCCATTAATACTCAAAAAGTTTTGGATTTTGCAACATTTCTCATTTTGGACTTGTAGATTAGGGATGCTCAACCAACCTGTACAGGATCATCTATAGTCCATAAATTAGCTAATCAGTCTCAAAACATATTGCTGTAATTTTTAATTCCATGCTCTTCAATTGAAGGATGCAGCTGAATTATCTAAGTTGAGACGTTATTTGTACCCCACTCCCTTCCATTCTACCATGACACATTATGGATTGACAGAAATTGACTTGGGTCTATGAATTCTTAATAGCATTTAATAACCAAAGAGTGAGAACAATGATAAATTTTATATTATAATTTTTGATAAATAAGTAAGTTCCCTAGGGTTTTGAATTAAGATGGAGATGTACAACTGGGAATGTTTATTGTCCTCCTGAAGGACTATTCCAGAGGTATTCATTTAACTTCCATGTCAAGTTATTTACCTCCTAAGATAACACCTACCTTTTAAGGGTGATATGAGAATTAATTTAAATTTCACAAAGCACTCTGAAACACTCAGTTATAAGGTTCTCTGTAAATGGCAGGCATCATCATAACCAGACTAGTAAAAAGAAACCTGATAAAGCCATGATGCTCTGTCCTCTAATACAAACTATGCAGGTAAGAAAAAATAAAGGTTACTGCTATTCATAATTTATGGCTGAGAGGAATAGATCAAGCATAATAATGATGCTTTCCTGTTTAGATAAGTCTTTAAAAACATAGATGTAGCTGTGTGGGAATATGTTTCTGTATCCAAGGAGACATGTGAACTTGATACTTACAAGCAATAAAAAGGATACTCAAAGATTAATGAAGGATATTGTCCTTAACTGCATCATGAGAAATATGGTGACTGACAAACTCTTATTTCTTTCAAAAACTTCAAGAAAGGCTTGAAATGGAAGAAACGATCCTCACTCATTTGGGTGCAGGGAACTTGAAGTTTGTTAGAAATGGAAGCATGGTGGTCATCATTCTAGTCACCAGAATAATCAGCCTCATGGCTAAGTCTTTAAATATTTTTTAATTTATCATAATAAAAGTCAAACCTTGACTTAACTACATTAATTAATACAAAGGAGAAGAAAGTGATATGTTTCAAAGGATTTCATACAGGCAGAATGCTTCAGGAATGAGAGAGAAATAAGTTCACACACACAAATTAACCAAACAAAGCTAGGGACAGAAATCTGTATGTAAAAATATCTTTGAATCACATACTTGCCTGAAGAAATTTAAAAGGTAAGCTTAATTTCCTTTTATGAACAAAGCTCAGCTTTTGTTGTCTAGGCACTAGTTTCTTGTTGCTGTTGTAACAAATTACCGAAGGTTTAGTGACTTAAAACCATAGATAGACATTGATGATTTTACTGTTTTGAAGGTTAGAAGTTCAAAATAGATCTCTGGGTTAAAAATCAAGATGTTGGCAATATTGAGTTCCTTTCTAAAAACTCTAGAAGAGAATCCCTTTTTTGTTTTTTAATTTATTTTTTATGCCTTTTCCAGCTTCTGGAAGCTGTTTGCCTTCTCTAGCTCACAGCCCCCTTTCGCTGCCTAAGTCAATATTGGCTGGTTGAATGTTTTTCACATCACATCACCCCAACACTGACTCTTCTATATTCCCCTTCCATAGTTTTGAAGCTTTGTGATTGTGTAGGGCCCACTGGAATAGGTGGATAATCTCCTGATTAGCTACCTTAATTCTCCATTGCCATTTAAGGTGACATTCACAGGTGCCAGGCATTAAGATATGGGCACCTTTGGGAGGGCAATCCTCTACCTATCATAACATTCCAGAAATGGAAGAAACAAATTTTTAGGCACTGATAAGTAAATGGCATTCAAATTTTGGACTTTACTACCATCATTTTGTTTCATCAAATTTTGGCAGTCCTTTAGTTAGAAAGACTTACTCTCTTTTCACCTCAGTGAAGTATCAATTTTAGGTTTGTCTTTTTATTTTTAATTTTTCTAAGCATCTATTCTTCCATCTGTTCATTCATCTAACCATCCCGTCTTTTCAAGCAGTCAACCTGCCAAAACCTGGTGAAGGCCTACAGTATAATTCAAAGGGAACTATGGTTTTAAGAGATTTTACAAAAACAAATGGTATCAGTGTGGAGAGAGAGACATGTTAATTCCTTAACTGTGGTAATCAGTCCACTAGGTATATGTTTATAAAAACATCATGCTGTATAACATAAATATATACAATTCCAATTAAAAAATGGAGAAAAAAGAAAGGCTTAAATACTGGCTTAATTACCCTATTACCATGAAGCAATTATCCTATTTACTGTACAACAGCACTCATCCACAAGGAGTGTACCCTGCAAAGTGTATCCAGATGCCTCTTCATGGAATAGTTTATTATTGAGTAGAGATGTCAGTAAAAAACTAGGAATAATTTACATATGTTAACTTCCTTTTCTTTATCTTCAATCCTCCATCATACAAATAAAAAATTCTCATGTGTCATTTAATAAGCTCATATCAGGGAAAAATATATATATGCTTAAGATATACTTTCCTTTTTTCTCCTTTTATTTCATTTTATTTGTTATTTATAAAGGCCTTTTTATGAAAAGATGTACTATAAAGCAGGAAAGAAAAGCGTGGTTCTCTGTTTGTCCAAGTACACATTGTGTAAGAGGTTGGAAGTTTGATCAATTCCACACTGTAAATTCCACGATGCTTTCCGGTTTTAAAAATAAAGGGAACTGTATTTGTCTCATAGACAATAAGGTTGACAGAAGACTTAATGCTAATCTTTCAGTCTACAAAAGAGCATTATGTTCCTGAGAGCGAACAGGTGTGCTTTGTTTCAACTAAGTGGAAGAGGGAAGCATGATATTAAATCAGAGAGAAATATTTCAGATTCAGCAAGTGCAAAGGTCTTAAAATACTGGGAAATGTTCCTATGGAAGGATTTCTCTCAGAACTATCACCTCAATCATCTTCTTCACACCATATAGTGGTTTTGATACTTCAGCAAATACGTGCTAATTATTTACATCTACTAAATAAATATTTATTGAAATGAAGGAAATTCAAGTAGTCCTTTGACATCATATACTATCTCCAAGGTCTTCTCAGGAAGATACTTGAAGGGTTCACAAGGAACAGTCGTTACGAATCTTTGCTGAACTATAAAATTTCTTTCAATGGGATGAGAAAGAGAAATGTTAACTGAACCTAAAAATTCAAGGTTTCTCAAAGATGTAGGTGCCTACTTCCTCAGAGAGATGTTCCCCCCTCAGGCATTTGCTTAAAAGATCCTTTGTCTCAAGGTCATCTGTCTGTCAGCAAAAATGTTTTAAATAGAACCTTGAAATAGTATTTCAGCTAATAGAGTTTTCCTTCCTTTCTTTGTTTTAAATATGGATTTTTAAGGCCAGTTCGCCTGGTAAGTTGTCTGTGAGAACACCGGGCTGCAGGGGCGTCACGCGACTCTTCTTTAAGCTAGCAGACAGCCGAGGATGAACGTCTGATTCCCATTCTTGAACTCAGTGTTTTTCAATCTCTTTTTACCTCGTGGCACACTTAAAATATGTTGATCAAAAAAAAAAAAAAGAGTAAAAAAATGAATATACTTACTGTGCTTTGAACTTCTTTGGAAAATAATTTACTTAATGATCTTTCAAACTTTTTGCAGTACTCTGAGATCCTCTCATAGCACACCTCTTGAAAGTCACTGCTCTAGCTTATAAACATCGTTGGACTGCATATGATAAGGTATACACTTAGCAAAACACATTTTAAAGTCAGTCCCTAGTCTGTCTTTCTGGCCTCATGTGTAAACACAACCTTCTTGTTTTCTCTTTCACCCACTTGGCAGTATCTTCATCCTCCTGGCCTTTGCACGCAGTGTCCTTTTTAGGTAAAATGACCCTGCCCAACTTAGCTGATCTTGGTTAGCCAACCCTTGTGTGAAGTCTTCCTCCATTCCTTACACAGAATTTGTCGGTCAAACTATTGTTCACCTAACCTTTCTCTTGCTGAACTCTGTTGACCTCTGGTTTTCAACTAAGCAATTGCATTTGAGGCCCTACCAGGCTTAACCTCTCAATCATCATTTGACACCAGTGACTACTTCCTGCTCCCTGAAACACTCTCTCCCTTAAATTTTGTGCATTACATCCTTTTGACTTCTACCTCCTTGTCCTCTGGTCTCAGTGACAGAGTCCTATTTCTTTTCCTAACTCTTAAAAGTTGATCCCCATAGGGTCTTCTACTTAGCTTTTGAGGGCATAAAGAGGATTGCCATGGCAGAAAATGTAATGAGTGCTGGTATTGATTAAAGTTCTTTTGATGGCAAGTAATGGAATCTGACTGAGGGAGTCCAGGGAACAGAGATAGAGCTGAACAACCACACATAGGGGAAGAGGTTGAGAGACTGGGGTGATGGTAAGAATGTCAGCATCAGAATTATGTGCCTTTTGATAGGATGCTCCTAATAAAGCATTGGATTCCAACAATTCCCAAGTCTTTCATTTTTCTCTGTGCCCACCTTGTAAATCTTACGCATTCTTTTAAACTCCCAAAGGAAACATTAAGTCCTCTATGTAGGCTGTCCCAATTTGTTCAACAATTACTGATTGTACCCACCTTTGAGCTAGAATTTTAGGAAATAGGTATTTCTATTCTTTTATTATAAGATATACTGCAATAATTGTTGTTACAGGGTCTTTTTCTTCCTTTAGGCCAAGAGATATTTTCAGGAAAAGGTAGGGAATTGTTTAGCCAGGAGGCTTACATAGCCCTCCTGTTTTTCTAGCTTCCCCCCTAGTGTTTTCTGTTTTGTATTTTAGTTTGGTTTTTGAGATATTTGTTGAAATAGAATTTAGAGATTTAGATGGCCTTGACTTTATAGGTCACAAGGTTTAATTAATGTGATATATGCTCAAATGCACATGGCTTGCCTTTAATTCAGGTATCTCAATAGAAAATAAATGGCATAGAGATGCCGGCTTATATAAGTGTAATTTAAAAGAAAGATCCTTCTGAACCTCATAGTACCTGAGCATGTCTGTATGTAGATGTGTATTTTACATTTAATTCTTTTAAGCTTTAGTTCTTCTTCCTGTATATGAAATTTGACAGAATTTTAAACGAAACCTAGGAAATCATTTTGTTTTTCATGACACCTTAGCAAAGATGACAAGTATTGTTAACATTTTGTCATAAAGAGGTTACACTGGCTTTACATTTAAGATAAGGAATCACAAACTTTTTTTGTGTCACACTGACTGACAAGACATTTAAAGTGTTGGCAAGAAACATAAACTAGAAGCAGCAGAAATATGTCTAGAAAAGTCAAGATAAATGAATGGCAAAGGCCAAAATAGTTTGCTAAATCATATAAGAAGCTCACTTTCGTATAGGTCTATAGTTTAATTTAGATGTGAACATGGGATACAGGAGGATTCTTAGTAAATTTTTGAATATCAGTTTATCTGGCATTACTGTTGCCGACAACATCAGACACACCCCTGTGAGCGTGTTCTGAGGTCTGTGGAGGTGGGCAGAGACACCAGACAGAGGGTGGTGAATAAAACCCAGCCATTGTCAAAGTCAGGAAACCACTGTATGTCCTAAGGATGGAAGGACAGAGGAAGATGTGATGTCCACAGAGAGGAGAGTGCTGGGAATACAGGACTGTGAGCTCCTTGGAGGATCTGAGTCATTCGTGTCCCCATGTCATGAGCTGAGCCATGAATCCTTCCACAGACTCATCTGAAAAAGAAAATGGGGCAAAAATGATGGTATTGTACATTGGAATAGTCTTTAATCTGTGGATCAGCTCTACTTAGTGATTATGGGGACCTCTTTTAGTAACCCATCATCAGCATTTGCAGAATGAGAAATTGTTGGAATATTAAATATTCTTCTCCTGTATAAGACTTTTTAGAGTTTGGAGCAATACCAGATTTTATATAAACATAGAAGAAAGCATTAAAAAGCAATAAAGTGTGTAGTTGGCTCATGCCAAAATATTTTTTTTTTTTCAGTGAGGAGGGGACAGGTAGATGGGGAGAGAGAGAGAGAAAAAAAAGCTTTCCAGAACTACTGTGAAAACAGCAGCTGTAGCTGCAGAGGATATATATCTCTGTCTTTGTCTTGGGCTCTTTTTCGGAATAATTTTTTTTAAGTTGATAATGCCATTCCTTTGTCTCTACCAACTTTTTCTTTGTACTGTCATTTAAGAAAGAATATATAAAATGTTATACTGGATATTTTAGCAGTCAAAATGAATTAATTCTAAAGTGTGATCATAATTTTGAAAACATCGCAAATGCCATTGCAATCTTTTCTTGGGTGTCCTTTCTATGCTTGCGTGTGTAGATGTGTTGGTCTTAACATCACCATGTCTTTTAGGATGGGCTTGGGACAAGTCCCAAAATAGCAGATACATTTAACAACTTGCAAGCTGAGACTAGTTTAGAAGCTTGTATGACTGTGTTGTCTTTCCTAGAGAGAAAGAGCCTTGCCTGAATGTTTCTTAGTGAATATTTCCACTTATAACATGGAAATGAAGATAAGGGTGGGCACACCACATTCACGTATGCTTTAAAAAATCTTTACCACCAGAGCCTGACAGTAGAACGCCACCTCCTTAAACTGATTAGTCTACCTGGACTTTTTGTTACATTAATGTAAGATAGTAATCAAAATATTACAGAGAAATAATTTCCAGTTTCATCCGTGGCTTTGGATTCCCTCCGCGTTTATGCACAAGAACATATGTTGAGATGCAGTTTTAACAGAAGTGTCCATTTGTTTGCGGGGAGGAATAAATTTTAGCATTCCTCTACCATTCACATAAACTTTAGGTTTATTTACTTTTCACATGTGTTTAAAGTAAGAGTGGCTTAAAATGCAATGCACTGCACTTCCCCATCTTTGGTTAGTCCTTCTGTCTATAGGAATCACGTTTTTAATTAACCATTAAGGCTTCTCCTCAGCCTTTAGGCCACACGTGGATCCTTGAATCTGGCCCTTTGACTGACTCTAAATTTCATGAAACAAATCCAAAAGGGTTTGTTCAATGAAGTTTCAGTTGGGTCGAGGGGCAGCACTTGGGGGCCTAGAAGGCCACGTGTAGCATTGAGGCCACGGGTTTCCCATTCCATTTGTTTAAAAGATGTCATCACTGACTAAAAAGGAGAAAATACATTATTTTATTTATCTGGCACTTAACATCTGAAAAGTAGAGTTTTCTTTCCTGAGTTATTTTTGGGAAGTAAACGACTATAAAATAATCATTTGGTGGTTCGGCACTTCCACTAAAAGTGATTGTTTTGTTTCAGTCCTATCATCCTCAAAGTTTTGAAAACACATAGTCAGGATGAAAATCCTTCTTTGGTATTGCTCTACAGTACACAATGCGCTACAGTCAGTCTTTTGAATCTCTGAGTTGATTTCGTTTAATGCTTTTTTATAATAAAAATATGAAAATGTGAGATATGTTTGTACTGCTTCAAATAATTGAGTTTGCTTTTGAAGCATGTTACCTGTAATTTCAAAAGAATATTTCTTTCAGAACTGCTTTGCCCAAAGATTTTAGAGGATTCTTAAAATGATATGTGTCCATGAAGTATTTTTCAGTGCCCGTTCAATGGTAGTTTGTTGTGGTATTCGTTCATTATTAAGTAACACAGGAAGAAAACTCATTATGTGATACTGTGAAAACACATTATTAGTCAAAAAATAAATGAACATCCATCTGCTATCATGGGAAGGATTCTAATGGTTTCTTAGATACAATTGGGTGTTTATACCTTTTCCTCGAACAGGAAAACATAGAAAATTTTCAATTCTAATCGATAGATAGTCTGTAACAAGCATTTAAATTTTTTCTTTTTTTTTTTTCAGGTGATATTATACCCAACTTCTAATAGTCCCAAGTCAGCTGAATTTCATCGAATGATAGTTCCAAAAAACAGCCAAGACTCTGACTTAAAAATCAAACTGGCAGTACGAATGGATAAGCCACCTCATATGAAACATAGTGGGTGAGTGAGTACATGGGGTGTTTCCCCCTAAATTCTTGAATCTCATTTCAGTCTATTGTTTTTGTCAATTTAGTGGGAGACCTGGTATATCAGGCTTTCACATGGAGTTTTCCAAAAAGCTCACAGACATAGATGGTTTTACCTAATATTTTAGATCCAAAAACATCTTTCTACCAAAGATACAGGCAGTATAACTGTTGCCTGCTAGCACAATATTGGTACTTGATTGTACTGGTATTAAACACCAGTCATATTGATAAAGAGCAGATGAACTCCAAGAAATAGCTTCAAAGGCTTGGTGCCTGTGGCTCAATCGGCTAAGGCGCCAGCCACGTACACCTTAGGTGGCAGGTTCGAATCCCCAGCCCGTGCCCGCCAAACAACAATGATGGCTGCAACCAAAAAAATGGCCGGGCGTTGTGGTGGGCGCCTGTGGTCCCAGCTGCTTGGGAGGCGGAGGCAGGAGACTCGCTTGAGCCCAGGAGTTGGAGGTTGCTATGAGCTGTGATGC
>CAUYQV010013263.1:0-20709 GCA_963574575.1 Galagoides demidoff | reverse complement strand
TGTGGTCCCAGCTACTTGGGAGGCTGAGGCAGGAGACTCGCTTGAGCCCAGGAGTTGGAGGTTGCTATGAGCTGTGATGCCATGGCACTCTACCCAGGGGGATAGCTTGAGGCTCCGTCTCAAAAAAAAAAAAAAAAGAATAATATTTGGAATTTTCATTGATAGTAAATCTCTTTCCTATGCCCCATTTGGCATAGGCTCCAGTCAAAGGGGTGGAACAAACACTACTTTGGAAAATAAAGGGCTATGAAATAAAGGACCTTCTAAACATTAGGAGGAACTAGAAAGCCCCCTGCCTTTGGTCCCTAGTAGGTAAATCAAATGGATTTATGGGTGTTGACGTCATGAAACATTGTAGTCCATCATGTTTGGGAGATGGAACAAGAGCCTTAGCAGAGGTAGACAGCAAGTAAATGAGCTTGAGTCAAGACCCCATGGTCTCCACATATGGACAGGATCTAGAAGTTCCATAAGCTCTGGAAATATCACTCCCACAGGACAGAGAAACCAGTTCCATCTAAGCAGTTAAAACAGTTTGGGACAAGTATCAAGAAGCTTCCCCAGAGAAAAAACCTGTGAAGCCCAATGACAGGTACATAATTCCATCATCGCAAAAATCACATAGTGACCAGCACTACTCAATTTAAACAGTACCCTGAGATACAGCAGTGGAAAGAGGAAAGAGAAGTTATCTGAAAGACAGCATATACTTGAGAGAAGTTGAATTCCTAATGAGACAGATGTTAACCAGCAAGTTTCGTTTAAAACCCTGAATCTCTCTTTGCCTATCACTACTCTACTGTGTAAGATGCTTGTGAGAAAGATCAAAGTTATTACAAAAACTAAGAAAGTTATATTTTCTTTGAGTTTTTGAATGTTGGAAATTTCAACTTTGCTACACTAAGTTTATTAATTTTGCTTTTCATTTCCTTAAAAATCAACCAAGATTTAAAAATACAATCATTAATATCCTCAGATAAGACATTGCATCCATAAAATGAGACAGAGCGATTTAAAAAGAAAAAAAGGACAAAAGAAAAAATTCTTGGAAAACAAAAATAAGATAGCAGAAATAAGAAACTCAATAAAATGACTAGAAGATAAAGCAGAAAATATCCTACAATGTAGTGCAAAAAGATAAAATCATAGAAATGGGAAAAAAAACTAGAGAAATTCAGTCCAGTGAGTCCAATATCTATATAAAAGAAGTATCAGAAAGAAAATTAAGAAAAAATTTAGTAAAGTATCACAAGAATGGAAAAATAAATATCCAATGTACTCCATCCTAATATGAAATCAATTACATGCTCATAAGAACAATAAAACACTGATATAGTCCAGTTCGGGGGTAGAGGGAAGCAGGAGGGGGAGAGGGGAAGACATCTGGCAGAAGGAGGGAGGGCATGAGGTGGGATCACACCTAATGTGCACATTGTGAGGGTGTATGACATGCCCCCTGGGTGAGGGGCTCTTCTACAAATGGAACTTTACCCTGGAAGTGAAAATAATGTAACTTAAAAATTGTACCTTCATATTAATTTGAAAAATAAAAAATACTCAAAAAACAAAATAAAATAAAATGTGAGAAAAAACAAAAAAATTAAAGAGAAAATCAATAATAATTAAATATAATTGATGACATGAGTTTCTAGATTGAAAGAGGTCATAAAAGACCAAATACAGTATACTCAATATAAAATACATCAAGAAATTTCATAAGTATAAATAAAAATGAAGTGCTTTAAAACTTCCATATGGAAAAAATAGGTTTCATATAAAAGATTACGATTCAGAAAAGGTTCAGAATGAGACAGTCTACTAATGGGACAGTCTACTAGAAGACCAACCCAAGCAAAAACCAAGCAAGGAAAATTCTAAAGGAAATGTATTTCTAACCTAGAATTCTATCATAAGTCAAAGTATCAAGTGCCAGGAAGAAGAAAAAAGGTATTTTTCAGATTTGCAGGATCTCCTTTTATCTCTCATTCATCCTTTCTCAGGAAGCTGCTGGAGGCAGTACAGCACCAAGATAAGGAAACGAATGAAGAATGAAGACATGGAATCAGAAAACAGGATTCAACATAAAACATAGGCACAGGCAGTTTTCAGACTGGTAAGGAAGAGAGATATCAAAATGACAACTGTGCAAAAGGGAAAGAGTAACTAGTCTTAATTACAACCAGAAGAAATGAACTCAAGAAGATGAAATACTCGGCTTGGCACCTGTAGCTCAGCAGCTAGAGTGCCAGCCACATACATGGGAGCTGGTGGGTTCAAATCCAGCCCAGGTCTGCCAAACAATAATGACAACTACAACCAAAAAATAGCAAGGCATTGTGGTGGGCACCTGTAGTGCCAACTACTTGGGAGGCTGAGGCAAGAGAATCACTTAAGTCTAAGAGTTGGAGGTTGCTGGGAGCTGTGATATCACAGCACTCTACCGAGGGTGACATAGTAAGACTCTGTCTCAAAAAAAAAAAGAAGATGAAGTACTCAATGTGTTTGAAATGTAATGAGAGGGGATTTAGAGAATTTGGGGATAATTTGGAAATGAGTTAATAATACACAGAAAATAAAAAAAATGGGAAAAATACTTATTATTAATTCAAAGGAAAACAAAGTTTTAAAAGAAAGGAAAAGTAATCACAGTATACCAAATGATTCAGCTGTGAATTAAATTTTCAGTGTAATACTAATATAAGCAATCAATTATAATCTATACAAAATTATATTGGGAAAATGAGAATACAGAAAGTGTGCCAGAAAAGAGGAAAAGAATTAAATCCATATCTTCCATTGCAGAGAGACAAAAAATAATACTTTAAGAAGTAACAGCAGGCTCAGCACCCATAGCTCAAGTGGCTAGGGCACCAGCCACATACACTGGAGCTGGTGGGTTCAATTCCAGCCTGGGCCTGCCAAACAACAATGACTACTATGACCAAAAAATAACTAGGTATTGTGGAGGGCACCTATAGTCCCAGCTACTTTGGAGGCTGAGGCAAGAGGATCACTTAAGCCCAAGAGTTTGATGTTGCTGTGAGCTCTTATGCCATGGCACTCTACCCAGGGCAACAGCCTGAGACTCTGTCTCAAAAAAAAAAAAGTAACAGTGAAGTAGTGTTGGTTCCACAACAATGTGAATATAGTTAATGCAACTCTATACTTAAAAATAGCTAAAATGATAAATTGTATATTGCATATGTTTTACCACAATTTTAAAAAGCGAGAGCAAAGTATATGGAAGGTAATTTCAAAACAAAATGATAAAGTTAAGCTTTGTTGCCTCCAAAGGTCAAAAGGCCAGGGAGGGCGGTATATACCTATAATCCCAGCTACTCAGGAAGCTGAGGTGGGAAGACCACTTGAGCCTAAGAGTTTGAGACCAGCCTAGGTAATATAGCAAGACCTAATCCAAAAAAAAATTTTTTTAAGTTTTTAATTTTCTAAAAAGATCAATTGTTTGGGGGAAGACAAGGAGGGGCAAGACACTGCAGGGGAATGTGAAAGTTCCTTGAGCCTCCAAAACAAGTATATGCATAACGTTGTCAAAAATGCAAACTATAAATCAGGGAATTTTTAAATTGGCATTTTTCTCTGTCTGTATAGGTAAGAGTTTAGACTACTCTTTAATCTGCTGTTTAATTGAAGTTGAACATACAAAATGTTTGAGGAAATACCTAAGGAATATCAAGCATATGAACCTATATGAATTTTGAGAAGCAGCCAAATCAAGTATAATTGTGCTGAGTAAATCTTTAGCACTACTTCTTCCACCTGACTAAAATTTCTATATCATAAATGAAGCCCTCTATATTATTTTCATTGAGAGAAACAATCTAGATAAATAAATTTAAAATAAAAATACACAAATTATGTATTATAGCCCCTTTAGTGTTTCAGACACCATAAGTTTAGAACTTGTAATAATTAAGAAAAGATATAAATTATTCTTCCTAAGTATATGTTTAAAAATTAAGGATTAATTTACTTTGCTCTCAAATCAAGTCTCAACCATAAATTTTAGTGGTTTAAGTAGTTAAAGATGAATTGCAACTCATCTGATTGGTAAATAATTTAAACTGCGATAACCACATGATGGCAAAAATGTAGACCAATAAGAATGCTCAAATTTATCCTGCCAGTGAAGGGTAAACTAAAACAAGACTTTCAACAATTTTGTATTATGTAATAAAAGTTAAGATTTGCATCCTATGCAACCCAGTAATTTACTTCCAAATGAAACTCTTGTATAAAGAATCATTCACAGCAACATTTAGAATATTCATGGAGGCACTGTGTGTAACAGCAAATACCTGAAGATAATGCAAACAGTGAAGTTACATAAATAAATGATAGTATATTTATATCAATGAAACTGCATAAAGGAGTAAAAATGAAGAAACTACAACTAAATCATCAAAATAGATGACTATTAAACGTGGCAATGACCTAAAGATAGAAGTCCCAGAAGAATACTTACAGGATGATTCCATTTATAAAAAATTTCAAAACAAGTAAAGTATATAATACATTATTTAGAGAATCATCATATAAACATATGGCAAACTATAAAGAAAAGAGAATGATTTATTATAAAAATCAGAACTTTTTTATTAGAAGAGTAGAAAATATGGAGAAAAGAAAAGAGGGGGCAACTAAGAAACTAGAAACGTTCTTTATCTTTTGGCCATTGGTTATAGAACTGTCCACTTTAGAGTTTAAGACCAGCCTATCCCAGCTACCCGGGAGGTTGAGGCAAGGGGATCGCTTGAGCCCAAGAGTTTGAGGTTGCAGTGAACTGTGATGTCACCACACTCTACCCAAGGCAACAGAGACTCTATCTCAAAAAGAATAAAAATAAAACTAAAATATAATTAACTTTTAATGCTATCCATACAGCTTTTCTGTATAATTATGTTACACTGTACAAAAGTAAAGGGAAATTAATCTTATAAAAAGATAGGCATTAAAAATAAAAGACAGAAAAATGCATTGCAATTAATGTGAGCCTTTTGTGAATGGCAACTTTTTCAATAGTTACTTCATTTTATTTATTAGCACTTAGATATAGTGTGGTTTATAATGTGTACTATATCTAAAAGCAATAAAATTTTACATTCCTTTATTTATTGTTTCCTTTTAATTTTAATTAAATAATTGGTTTAGTTCAACAAATATTGAGACCTTATTGTGCACTAGGCATGAAGTAAGCACTGGAGATACTATGATTGAACAAAAAGTCATAGCTCTATGCCCTGCCCTCAAATGGCTTGGGGACACCAATATCCAAATAGAAAATTTTTATTTTTTTTTTGAGACAGAGCCTCAAGTTGTCCCCCTGGGTAGGGTGCTGTGGCATCACAGCTCACAGCAACTCCAACTCCTGGGCTCAAGCGAGTCTCCTGCCTCCACCTCCCAAGTAGCTGGGATCACAGGAGCCCGCCACAACACCTGGTTATTTTTTTATTGTTGTTTGCACCCATCATTGTTGTTTGGCGGGCGGGCTGGATATGAATCCGCCACCTTAGATGCATGTGGCTGGGCCTTAGCCACTTGAGCCACAGGCGCAGAGCCAGAAAATTTTTAATTAATCTATTTTTCCTGATGATTAAGGCAATGTTTCCTCAGAATTTAAACCTTCTAAAGTCTAGGAAAGCAAAAATGAGATAATAAAATGTACCTATTACTCCACTAAATGAATATAACCATTCTTAATATTTTGCATATATTATTACAGCAGTCACTGATTGAATCCTCTTAAACCGTAAAGCCTATCATCCTTGCCAGTGCCTGGACATGAAACCCAAACCTATACTATGAGAAATAATGAGAAATCAGCTTTGAATTTCAAGGATAGATTCATATACTCCTAAACAAGAGACAGTTCCTCTTCTCTCTCTGGAGATTGTTGTGTGTCTGACTCTAGAACTTCTGTGGTCAACTTGTCACCAATATAAGGACAAGGCCAACCTAGTACCTTCCCTCATATGGACGCTTAAATTTATATGACCATCTACCTGAGACTTTTTAGTTTTTTATTATTTTTATTTATTTATTTATTTATTTTGAGACAGAATCTCACCATGTTGCCCTTGGTAGAGTGCCATGACATCACAGCTCACAGTAACCTCAAACTCTTCAGCAGGGTCCAAGAAATCCTCAACTTTTTAAATAGGGGGCCACTTCATTGTCCCTCAGACCCTTGGAGGGCCAGACTACAGCCCCGGGATGAGTCGGCTGCTAAGCAGGACAGGCAGCAGTGGCAAAAACACCCGGTGGGCAGGATAAATGTCCTAGGGGAGCTGCATGTGGCCCACTGGCCATAGTTTGAGGATGCCTGCTCTTGGGCTTAAGCGAATCTCTTGCCTCAGCCTCCCAAGTAGCTGGGACTACAGGCACTCGCCACAATGCCCAGCTATTTTGTTGTTGTTGTTGCAGTTGTCATTGTCGGCTTAGCTGTTAGGGACGGGGTTTGAACCCGCCAGCCTAGGCATATGTGGCCAGCACCGTAACTACTATGCTCCAGGCACCAAGCCAGTTTTTTATTATTTTTAAATAATACTATAACAGACTTCTTATTGAAAAATCTCTGCCTATACTTTGTGTTATTTCTTTGAAATACATATCTAGTTAAATAGACCACTTCAATGCATTGTGTGATAAAGTCAGCAATAAGTATACAACACACAGAGTAATAAGGAAACAAAGAGGAGAGGTACTCTGTCCAACCTGGAGGTAGTTTTTCACTTCTTATTCCTTATGTCTTAAATAACAGGTAATCATATAGGCTGAAGGGATACCTGCACCTTCCTAATTTTCTCACAGTAGAACTGTGTTTTATAACATGATTCTTCAAATCTTTAACTAAAGTACCATGTTCATGGAGGTTCATAGCCATTTTACACTATCTTTTTACTTCTCTACAAAGATTTCCTTTATGCTATAATTCAATTAATTGTTTCCTATATTCAATTAATTGTTTCATGAGTCCCATGAACTAACCTCCTTGCTTAAGATTAATGTTATTTCTATACAAATTCCAAATATAGCTATATTTAAATTAAGTAAATAGAAAAATTATAAAATTATTTACCTTATTTTAGTAACATAGTAAATCTATATAAGATCTAGATGTAAATATTCTTCCTACTTAATGTGGAATTATACTGATTTTTATCTGAATCTATTCACTTTTCTTTGATATATCTGGTGTTGTCTGGCAGAGGGTAAACAGGTGGCAAGCAAGTGACCAAAGGCAGAAAGCAGGAACCAAATTATAGCTAGGAACCAAAGTGTGGTTAACTATGTGTCCCTGGTGGGAACGTTCATAGTAAAGAGCACCTAGTGACCTTTAACAGACCTGGGGCTCATTACCACATAATTAACACAACATAGATGGAGTTTACATAAGGATTCTAAGCAGATGATACATTAGTAGTAAGGAAACCATTATATAACCTGTTATTTAATCTGTTCTATAACCCCAACCTCTCAATCACCCCAAAGATGGGAAACAGCAACCAATCCTGCCAGGAGAAAGGTAGGACAAACTAGTGAACATATAAAAAGACAGTGTGGACCCAGACTTCAGGGTCTCTCCCTCTCTCCAAGACATACTTTTCCCTTTGCAATAAACATATGTGTGATTGCCTTATGCCTGCGATTAATCCTTCACGGGCTTACGTTGGTACCAGTACTCCGTTTCTTTCCTTTTTTTTTTTTTTTTTTTTTTTTGAGACAGAGTCTCACTCTGTCACCCTAGGTGGAGTGCTGTGCCATCATAGCTCACAGCAACCTCAAACTCTAGGGCTCAAGTGATTCTCTTGCTTCAGCCCCTCAAGTAACTGTAAGCACCCACTCCAACACCTGGCTAGTTTTTTTCTATTTTTAGTAGAGACGGGGTCTTGCTCTTGCTTAGGCTGGTCTGGAACTCCTGAGCTCAAGCAATCCACCCATGTCGGCCTCCTAGAGCGCTAAGATTACAGGTGCGAGCCACCACAGCCAGCCGGCAACACTGTCTTTCATGTCACCCTTCTTCCCTGAGTTTGATCCCCTGAGTTTTCAGAACCTTTGTTTTTCTCCCGTATGTCTACTGTCAGAGTGGAAGGTGAATTACAAGCCCCGTGTATTTCATAGCTTCTCTGATCAAGTCTTTTCTCATTCCTTTTCTGGTGTTTCCCAGGCACCCTACCCCTATTGGGAAAAGCTATACCTAACCCCTGTGTCTAACAGAAAGCCTATTGAGGATGGGGGCAACAGCAGGCACCCCAGGGACTCCTCACTGAAATGCCTCCTCAGCAACTATAATGAATAAGGTAGAGGGTCTAAAAAGAAAAAAGCTTATTTTCTTTTGTGTCTCATGATTGAAACTTGGAAGAAAGAAACTGGACCTGTGTTTGTGTGATTTTTGATACATAGGACTAATTTCTGGTATTGTTGACTTGGTGAGAATAGCTAGGTCTTCTGAGTTACTGGGGAAAATGCTCATGTGTTTAATTGTAGGGGTCTTACTGGGGTAAATGTCTGGTTTTCATAGGCTATAGGATAATAAACTGGATCAACATAAATAAATCTTAGTAATGAACAGTCCAAGGTTTCCTGTTTCTTATATATTTTACTGAAATGTAAAGTTAGTAGGATGGAAATTCTGGTCAATGCATGTGGGTCTATATATGGGGTATACCAAGGAGAAAGATGTGTTGTGAAAGTGCCCAAAAAATGTGTTTTTACTGAGAATATATATATATGTAATTTTGTCTAATTTAGAGATTATTTTAAAGTTGATTAAAAGTATGGATTGGGAGGAAAAAGTCAAGATAAAAAGCAACTAAAATGGTGGAAAAGAGATGTAGAAAAGCTGAGTGTAGAAATGTATTTCTGGTAAAAAGAAAAAAAAAAGACTGAACAGTAAGAAATAGTTATGTGTGGGAAAGGAAACAGTAAGTAGAAAAGAGAGAGAGATGTGAAGAAAGCTAAAGATATGAAGATTTATTTTTGATAAGGAAGGTAAAAAGGAAAGAATAATATTGTATAGAAAGGATCTTTTATGGAAGTTTTTTTTTTTTTTGAGACAGAGTCTCACTATGTCACCCTCAGTAGAGTGCTATGGCATCACAGCTCACAGCAACCTCAAACTCTTGGGCTTAAGCGATTCTCTTGCCTCAGCCTCCCAAGTAGCTGGGACTACAGGCACCTGCCACAAAGTCCAGATTTTTTTTGTTGCAGTTGTCATTGATGTTTAGCTGGCCCAGGCCAGGTTCAAACCCGCCACCCTTGGTGAATGTGGTCGGCACCGTAACCACTGTGCTACGGGCACCATCCTATGGAAGATTTTTATCTGAAAGTAACTGGTGGTTTAAAACAAGGAAAATTTGGGACAAAAACAGAAAGTCCAAATATGTCATCAATAGTCTGTGTAAGTTAAGAGAAGGTTTGTGAAAGGGACTTAAAAAGAATTTTGTATGTGATTAGGGTGACTATGATTAAAAGGGACTTTAATTTGATGGGAAAATGCTCTCTCTTCTGCCTGTTTTAAAGCTGTAGTTGCTAAGTTACTGTTTAAAAAGAAAAGGGACCTCAATATCTCATGCTAAAAAAGTGGACAGCCCTTTACCATGGTTACCAGTAAAGGCCAGGACAGACGGTTAAGAGAGGGAATATGGGGAAGCAAATCCTAAAGGGTGGCATCTAGGGACAAGTGAGTGCCAGGCTTGGAAAGAAAAGGGCAAGGATGGTATCAGGCATGTGCTTGTAACACCAATAAGGGTGTCATGCTGTTTCTGGCCCCTGAAATCTACCCCTAAAAATACCATATGGTTTCCGGGGAAATATGGGGCAGGCAGCTCTGGCCATGTGAGATGTTATGCAGTATCTCCACAGAAAATCTTTATCTATGGTTCAGATGCCTTCATAGGTGGTGCCAAATTCTCGCTGTCTGTGGGAGGGATGCCTATACAGATGGCACTAGGCCAGTGTGACAAGCCCAACTTGATAGAACAGGGGACCTTGATACAACAGGGGACATCCTTTTCCAATAGGTAGTCTCTTGTATCATTCCATAGAAAACCATGAGACATGGAGCTTCAATTCCCACCAATTCACCCCTGGGATGACTGTTAAAAATAATAATAATAAAAAGCCCTTGGATTTGACAGCCTTTAAAAAAAGAAATTTACCGTCCTTTGCAACACAGCCTGGCCCCAATACCAATTGCTGGATGGAGAAACATGGCCTGTGAATGAGAGTCTTAACTGCACAATTTTATTATTTTTTTATTTTTTTTTAACTGCACAATTTTACAGTTAGCCCTATTTTGTAGAGGGGAGAAGTGGTCAGAGGTTCGCTGAGGGATAACTCCCAGTATTGTGAATCTCATGTGGAAAAGCATCAACTCCAGGGAATAGGAAAAGATCCAAGTGTCTCTTTGATTCTGGACAAACCTCAAGCTTTAGGAAAGAAATGAAGTGAAGATGAAGGGACTGTGGCTACTGCTTCAGCCCAAGAGAAACCTTGAACATATGGTCCAAACCCTTCTCTGCCTCCCTCTTCTAAACTCTAACCTGCCTCCTATATGCCCTCTGCAGGAAGCAGGTCCCACAGGATAGCCTGTGAGGGTCCACATTCCATTCTCAATGGAGGACCTCAAAATCTATAAGGAAAAGTTAGGAAGTTTTTCTGCTGACCCTAGAGGTTCATAGAGGAATTAATTTTATTTCATTTTATTATTTCATTACTTTATTTTATTGTTTTATTTTATTTTGAGACAGTCTCATTCTATCACCCTAGGTATAATGCCACAGCTCACAGCAACCTCAACCTCTAGGGCTCAAGCCATCCTCTTGACTCAGCCTCCCAAGTAGCATGGACTATAGACACCCACCACAGTGCTCATCTAGTTTTTCGAATTTTTAGTAGAGATGAGGTCTAGCTCTTTCTCAGGCTGGTCTCAAACTCTGGAGCTCATGCAATTCACCTGCCTTGGTCTCCCAGGGTATTAAGATTAAAATGTGAGCCACCACACCCAGCCTCATAGAAGAATTTAAACAACTAATTATTGTTTTTTATTTAACCTGGAAGGATGTATGAGTCTTACTTTCTCACCATTGCTCCTTAGACAAGGAAAGTAAGATTTGGGAAGCTGGATAGACCTATGGGGACCAAGTTCATGCTCTAAATCTTAATTTGCACCCTGGAAAGCTAGTGGTCTCACAAGGGGATCCAATATGGAATTACCACCTTAGAGGCATAGGATCTCAAAGGTGTTATCATATGTTAATGTACCTTCTAGAGGGTATGAAAGCTATCCAGTAAAACTAGTCAATTTTTCTAAGCTAGCCAAGGTAGTTCAAGGAAAGGAGGAGACCCAAGTAGTATTTAGAGAAAGAATTACTGAAGCTGTTAAAAAATTTACAAACAGATCCTCAATTCACCAGAGACAGTAATAGTGATAAACACCCACTTTATTAATAATATTGCTCTGATATTTGCAGGAAACTCCAAAAGTTGGCAATGGAACTCCAAACAGATAGCATCTAGCTGCAGTTGGTGGCTTCCACTATCCACATCAACCATGAGGTAACATAGAGGGACTGCCAAAAGGCCGAATTACTGGGAGCAGCTACTGCTGCCCAGGCTCACTTGACTATTTTAAGGGGCTCAGAAAATGATGATCAGGTCTGTTACTGGTATGGAAAACCCAGACACTACCAGAGGGAATGTTGAGCTGCCCCTGGAGGGATAAGAGGTGAGGCAGGGAAAGCCATGAATCCCAGGAAGCCCTGTCCCAACTTAGATAACCAGACCATTGGGCACAGGACTGTCTCTCAACCACTAGGGGCTGAGGGGGAGCTCGAACCCTGGCAGTGGTCATAGGTGACTGGGCCTGAAGGGGCCCAGGCTTGACATAGGCTCCCACTAGTTTCATCTAGATCACACATGAAGAATCCCAGGTAACCTTGGATGTGGCCAGTAAGCAAATACCATGTTTCCCCAAAAATAAGACCACCCAAAAAATAAGCCCTCGCAGGATTTCTATGCATTTGTTAAATATAAGCTCTAACCCCGATAATAAGACCTAGTGATGAGCGTATCTGCATAGCCACGCCATGCATTTCAGAGTGGAGCGATAAGGAAGACTGGAATACTTTTTATCTGCCACAGCTCCTTTCTCTGAGCCTTTTGCACTTGCACAGATGTGCATGTGGTAAAGGTGGTTGCAAGCATCCTATTGCACATGTGTGAAGGGCTAGGAGAAAGGAGTTCACGCATCACTAGCGCCAGCCCCACTAACAAGATAGGCTCCCCTGTCAGGTTCCAGAAGAAGATAACTTAACTGTATTTGAATGAATGTAGATTGTTGTATTATACTTAATAAAAATAAGACATCCCCCGAAAATAAGCCCTAATGTGTCTTCTTGAGAAAAAATAAATATAAGACAGTGTCTTACTCTCAGGAAAATACAGTACTTTTTTGGATTGACACAAGAGCCACCTACTCAGTCATAAAAATCTTTGGTGGTCTGGCAGTGCCTATGGCTCAAAGGAGTAGGGCACCAGCCCAATATGCTGGAGGTGGTGGGTTCAAACCCAGCACTGGCCAAAAACTGCAAAAAAAAAAAAATCTTTGGCAGCTCTCTGTCATCTTCCTCCTCTGTGGTGGTAGGCATTGATGGATATAACACCAAAAGGTATTATATTCTTGCTTTCTTATGTAGCTGGGAAGGAATATTAGTAACCCACTGTTTTCTGTTTATCCCTGAAATGCCAATTTCTTTCCTAGGAAGGGACTTTTTAGTCAAGCTGGATCTTCAGTTACATATATATCCCCATGCCATTATGTAGATGGGCAACCCTTGAGATAGTATTAACGGAGAGGATAAAAATTACCCATGGGTCTAGAGGACGTAGACCCTGTGGTCTGCACAGATAGGAAGGAAAACTTGGAAGGCTATGAGGGTTCCTCCAATAAAGGCAACTCTCTAACCAGGAATTTTCTTTCCCCTTAAGGGAAAATATCATTGTCCCCAGAGAGACAGTTGGGGATTACCCCAATAATACAACAATGGCTGGAGGCTAGGATTTTGGTGGAAGGTTCATTTCCTTGTAATACTCCTTATCTTTTTTTTTTCTTTGAGACAGTCTCACCATGTTGCCCTCAGTAGAGTGCCGTGCCATTATCACAGTTCACAGCAACCTCAAACTCTCGGGCTTATGTGATTCTCTTGCCTCAGCCTCCCAAGTAGCTGGGACTATAGGCACCCACCATGATGCCTGGCTATTTTCTTTTATTGTAATTGTCATTGTTGTTTAGCAGCCCAGGGTCAGGCTCAAACCCACCAGCCCCAGTATATGTGGCTGGCACTGTAACCACTGAGTTACAGGCATCAAGCCAATACTCCTATCTTGACAGTAAAGAAACCCAACAGAAAATGGAGGCTTGTCCATGGAATACTATTCAGCCATCAAAAAAGGACTTTTGTATTAACCTGGATAGAGGTGGAACACATTCTTCTTAGTAAAGCATCACAAGAATCCATTGTACTCAACTCTAATATGAAGGCAGTAGATGACCTAATACAAGGGATGGGGTGGGGTAAAGGAATGAGGTAGCAGGTAGTTGGAGTCACAGTGTAAGGCACATCTCTTGGGGGTGGGACACCACAAATATAAGAGGAACTTTATCTAACAAATGCAATCATTATAACCTAATTCTTTGTACCCTCAATGAAACCCAAACAATATAAAAAAAAATTGAACCCCCCACAAAAAATGGAGGCTTGTAGAGTAATTCCCTTATATCCAGTGGTCCCAAAGTCACATACAAGAAGCAGTGTACTTTTCAGTTTTAGACTTGAATCACAGGAGTCGTATTTGGACTTTACTTCTTCCTAATTTGGAAAAAATAAATCCTCATGTAGGAACTAACACCAATCAAGGGTTAATTGACTGATTATATATTCATAACTTCACTCCTCCTGACTACTTTGCCCCTAGAGATGAACCCATTATATGGTGACCACCTACACACACACACACAATGGTGGTTCATTTGTAAAGGCATCACATGACCTTGGGCACTAGGTCATGTTAAAACCAGACAGATGAATACCATTTGCAAGGTAGGGATAGTGGCCATGTCCAATTCCAACATGCAGGTAATAAATGGCATGACCCCAGCCACTAAGCACCACCAGCAAAAATAGACAAGGTTAGCTCTAATAGCAACAGGGATCCAAACAGGAGTGTCTATTTTGGCCTAATTTACTAATACCTTTGTCACTCAGGCATAACTCACCAACCCATCTGAAACAGTCCAGAGTATAGCTATACAAACCAGTCAATCCATTAAAGCAGTGCAATGGTCCATAGATTCTCTAGCAAATAGCATCCTAGATTATCACCTAGTTTTGGACTCAATCCTACTAGGAAAAGGAGGTGTCTTGTGTAATTAAGGGTACCACCTCTAGCATATATATAAACTCTTTAGGGGAAATTGAGATGAGAAATCAGATAATCTTAGATCAAGCTAACTATAAAGATTCATCTCTGACATCAGTAGCAATTTGGGACCAGATAAAGGATGACTTTCCTTCCCTCTCATGGTTACTTCCTTTCATGGGACTCTTAACTATAATGATTTTTCTAATGTTTGGCTTGGTTTTTTTAACCTCTTGGTTAAGATTGTGTCTTCTAGACTCCAATAGTACTATATAAAGCTTACGTTGGCCCAAGGATTACATCTTCTCCCCAGATGAGAACCCACTGAACCTGTCACTGCAATACCCCTTGAGCCACTGGAGACCACTATATGCACCTTCCATCTGTGACATTCCTATAGGGACCATGACACTTAAAGAATGTTTCATCCATATTTGGCTGAAAGCAACTAAAGAAGATAGACTTTCACCTCTAATCCCCAAAGATTTTCAGGCCCCATGTCTCTCAGGAAGGAACATTAGGTCTGGCAGAGGGTAAACAGGTAGCAAGGAAGCAGCTAAGGGCAGAAAATGGGAAGCAAATTTCAACTAGGAACTGTTCCCTGGTAAGAAAGTACATAGGAAGGAGCTCCCAGTGATCTTTAACTGACCTGGAACTCATTACCACATAATTAACATAGCATGGGTGGAATCTTCCTGAAGGATTCTAGGCAGACACACACTAGTAGTAAGGAAACTGTTATATAACATAAACTGTTGTTTAATCTCTTTTATAACCTCAACCTGTCAATCACCCCAAAAGGAGGAAACAATCCATCCTGCCAGGAGAAAGGCAGGACAAACTTGTAGCATATAAAAGACAGTGTGTGCTCAGACTTCAGGATCTTTTCCCACATTCAGAGAATCTCCCGTCTCTCCCTCTGAGACATACTTTCACTCTGCAACAAATGTGATTGCTTTTTATCTGTGATTACTCTGTCATAAGCTCAACTCGGTACCAGTACTTATTCTAGACACTGGGACTGGGGGTCCAGGAAACACCCAGACAGATCTAACACTGGTATAAATTGATAAAATATGATGTTTGGGGAGAAAACCAGTAACTGTATAGGATACAGCTATCTATCTCATCTTGAAGTACTGGAAAAGCTATCATAGGAAGTTGAAATCCCAGGGGTTTCAAAATATATTCTTTGAGACTAAACAAAAGTTAGCATTTATTCAAATCAAATATTCTCATTTTATTATGTTTGACTTTGCAAAAGCTCTCTTCCTCAAAAAATAGTTAAGAAAAATATTTATAGAAAAAAGTAAAAACTATTTTAACCTTTTTTTTTTTTTTTTGAGACAGAGTCTTACTATGTCACCTTCCATAGAGTGCTGTGGTCTCACAGCACACAGCAACCTCAAACTCTTGAGCTTAAACAATTCTCTCTTTTATTATTATTATTTTTTATTAAATCATAACTTTATACATTGATGCATTTATGGGGTTCGGGGCACTACTTTGATATACAATGTGAAATGCTTACATTGAACTAAGTAACACATCCATCACAATTATACTCATTTATTAATAGTTTTAAAATAAACCATTGCATCATGCACATTAGGTGAGGTCCCCCCAAATACCCTTCCTTCTCCCATAGCCCCCTCCCCTCCCCTCTCTCTCCTCTGCCCTTCTACTTTCTGGACTATAGTTATGTTTTGCCATTCATATGAAGGTGTAGGTGATTATATATTGATTTCATAGTAGTATTGAGTATATTGGATACCTTTTTTCCATTCTTGAGATATTTCACTAAGAAGAATATGTTCCAGCTCTATCTAGGTAAACATAAAAGATGTGAGGTCTCTATCTTTTTACAGCTGTATAATATTCCATGGTGTACATATACCACAATTTGTTAATCCATTCATGGGTCAATGGGCACTTGGGCTGTTTCCATGTCTTGGCTATTACAAATTGGGCTGCAATAAACATTCTGGTGCAATTGTCTTTGTTGTAAAATGATTTCTGATCATCTGGGTATATACCTAGTAGAGGAATTGCAGAACAGAACAGTAGGGCTACTAAAAGGCTGTATTAGATTGCATTCCCACCAGCACTGTAGAAGTGTTCCCTTCTCTCTGCATCCCTGCCAACATCTGTAGTTTGGGGATTTTGTGATGTGGGCTAATTTTACTAAAGTTTCATGTCTTAAGTTTAAATCTTTTATCCAGTGAGAATCAATTTTTGTTAATGGTGAATTGTGGGGGTCCAGTTTCAGTTTTCTACAGGTCACCAGCTAGTTCACCTAGCACCATTTGTTAAATAGAGACTCTCCCCCACTGAATATTTTTGATAAGCTTGTCCAAGATCAAATGACAATAAGCAGCTGGGTTCATCTCTTGGTTCTCTATTCTGTTCCATAAATCTGCCTCTCTGTTTTTGTGCCAGTACCATGCTGTTTTGATCACTATAGACTTATAGCCTTAAGTCTGGTAATGTGATACCTCTTGATTTGTTCTTATTTCTGAGTAAAGTATTTGCTATTTCAGATTTTTTCTGATTCCATATAAAACAATGTACTTTTTTTTTTTTTTTTTGCAGTTCTTGGCTGGGGCTGGGTTTGAACCCACCACCTCTGGTCTATGGGGCCAGCACCTTACTCCTTTGAGCCACAGGTGCCACCCACGAAGTACTATTTTTTCAAGATCTTTAAAGTCTAACAATGGTGCTTTAATAGGGATTATGTTAAATCTGTAGATTGCTTTGGGTAGTATGGACATTTGAACAATGTTGATTCTTCCCACCCATGAGCATGGTATGTTTTTCCATTTGTTAACATCTTCACCTATTGCTTTTCTCAGAGTTTCATAGTTTTCCTTATAGAGATCTTTCTCATCCTTTGTTAGGTGAATTCCCAAATACTTCATCTTCTTTGGCACTACTATAAAAGGAATAGAGTCCTTGACTATATTTTCAGCTTGACTATTGTTGGCTTATATAAAAGCTGTTGACTTGTAAGTATTGATTTTGTATCCTGAGAAGCTGCTGTATTCCTTGATCACTTCTAAGAGTTTTGAAGTTGAGTCCCTGGGATATTCCAGATATAGGATCATATCATCAGTGAAGAGTGAGAGTTTGATCTCCTCTGACCCTATCTGGATACCCTTGATCACCTTCTCTTGCCTGATGGCAATGGCTAAGACCTCCATTACTATGTTGAATAGTAGTAGAGATAGTGGGCATCCTTGCCTCGTTCCTGATCTGAGTGGAAATGTTTTCAATTGTACACCATTCAATATGATATTGGATGTGAGTTTGCTGTTAGATGGTCTCTATCGGTTTAAGAAATGTCCCTTCTATGTCTCTTTTCTTAAGTGTTCTGATCATGAAACGATGCTGGATATTATCAAAGGCTGTTTTTGCATCAATTGAGAGAATCATATGGTCTTTGTTTTTTATTTTATTGATGTGACGTATTATATTTATAGATTTGCATATGTTGAACCAACTCTGTAATCCTGAAATGAAACTAACTTGATCATGGTATATAATTTTTTTGATGTGTTGTTAAATTCTGTTTGCTAAGATCTTATTGAATATTTTTGTATCAATATTCATTAGTGAGATTGGTCTATAATTTTCTTTTTTTGTTGGATCCTTTCCTGGTTTGGATATTAGGGTGATATTTACTTCATACAATGTGTTGGGAAGTATTCCTTCTTTTTCTATGCTTTGGAAAATGTTGTATAATATGGGTACTAGTTCCTCTTGAAGGGTTTGATAGAAGTTGGATGTGAAGCCATCTGGTCCCATACTTTTCTTTTTTGGGAGATTTCATATTGTTGATACTATTTCAATGTGATTGATATAGGTCTATTCAAGATTTCTAATTCTTTCTGGTTGAGTCTACAAAGGTGGTGTGCTTCCAGGTATTGGTCCTTTTCCTTCAGTTTTTCATATTTCTGGGAATAGAGATTTTTGTAGTAATCATTGAGGATTTTCTGAATTTCTGAAGTGTCTGTTGTTATTTCTCCTTTATCATTTCTGATAGATGTATTAGAGATTTTACTTTTCTATTTCTCATTAAGTTGCCCAAAGGTTTATCAATTTTGTTAATTTTTTCAAAAAACCAACTTTTTGTTTCATTGATCCTCTGAATGACTCTTTTGTTTTCAAATTCATTTAATCCTGCCCTAATTTTGGTTATTTCTTTTCTTCTGCTGGGTTTGGGGTTGGAATGTTCTTACTTTTCCATTTGCTTGAGATGATCCATTAAGTTGTTGGCTTCCATTCTTTCTGTGTTCTTGATGAAGGCTTCCAATCCCTCTTAGGACTGCTTTTGCAATATCTGACAGGTTTTGATAATTTGTGTGTTCATTATAATTTAGTTCCAAAAATTTGGTGATTTCCTTCTTAATCTTGTTTGACCCAGCTATCAGTCACCCTAAGATTATTTAGATATCATGACTTTGTTTCAGTATGAAGATTCCTGTTGCTGGTGAGTTCAACTTTTATTCCATGGGGGTCCGAGAAGATGCAAGGAATGATTTCTATACTTTTAAATTTACTGAGATTAGACTGTGTCCTAGGACATGATCTATTTTGAAGGATGTTCTGTGGGCTGATGAGAAGAATGTATATTCAGTTTTATTACAGTGAAATGTTCTATAGAGGTCTGTAAAGGCCATTTGTTCTAGGGTCAGGTTTAAGTCTAATATTTCTTTATTTAGCTTCTTCTTGGAGGATCTATCTAAAACTGTCAAAGGGTGTTAAAATCTCCAACTATTATAGTGCAGGAAGTTATCGAGTTGTTCATATCCATTAGGGTCTGCTTTATAAATGAGGAGCATTCTGATAGGATGCATAAATGTTAATTATCAAAATCTCTTCATGTTGAGTGTTTCCCTTTGACAAATATGTAGTAACCATTCTTATCTTTATCTTTCTTGGTTTAAAGCCAATTGTATCTGCTACAAAAATTGATTTTTTCTGGTTTGCATTTGTCTGTATTATACAAGTCCATCCCTTCACCCTGACTATATTTTTATCATTTAAGGTAAGATGAGATCCCTATATACACCAGATATCTGGTCTGAGTTTATGCCTCCCATCAGCCAGCCTGTGCCTCTTTAGAGGACAATTTATACCATTCACATATTTGAGAGAATTGATTCTCAAAAGCTTTGTCTTCCTGGTTGTGTTTTGGGTGTCATGATTTTCAGATGTCCAGTGGACATTTTTCATCCTTTCACCACTGTGGAAGTTGGGGTTTTGTTCAAAAATTTCTGGGTGAGTTTACGTTGGAGGTAGAGCATTACACTGGTCATTGTGGAGGATGGGTCTGAGAATATCCTGAAGAGCTGGTTTTGTTATGGAAAATTTTTCAACATGTCTGTGTCATTAAAGTATTTGATTTCTCCATCACAAATGAAACTCAGTTTAGCTGGTGGATACAAGATCCTGGGCTGGAAATTGTTTTGTTTAGGAGATTGAAGATCAATGACCATCTTCTTCTGGGTTGAAATTTTTCAGCTGAGGGATCTGCGGTCATTCTGATATTTCTCCCTCTATAGGTGATGCTTTTCTTACTGGCTGCTTACAGAATTATCTCCTTTATTTTAACTCTGGCAAAGTTAATCACAATGTGTCTAGGAGATGTTTTATTTTGATTGAGTCTTGCAGGGATTCTGAAACTGCTATCCGAAGTTCTGTATCTCTTGCAATGCTTTGGAAATTCTCCTCCATAATCTCTTGGAGTAGAGCCTCTGTACCTTTAGGACCATCCTCTTCTCCTTCAGGAATTTCTATAAGATGAATATTTTGGAGTGATCCCACAACTCTCTCAGGGAATAATCAGTTTTTGCTCTCCATTAGTCTGCCTCTTTAAGCATTTGGGAACCTTCAAAAGCTTTGTCTTCAGTTTCAGAGATCCTTTCTTCTGCCTGGTCAACTCTATTACTGAGGAATTCTACTGTATTTTGGAGCTCCTCAACTAACTTTTTTGTTTCCTTGAGCTCTGTTATCTCTTTTCTCATTATGTCCATATCTTTGGTGACTTGGTCTTTGAATTCATTAATATCTTTTTTTTTTTTTTTTTGAGATGGAGGCTCAAGCTATCCCCCTGGGAAGAGTGCCATGGCATCACAGTTCATAGCAACCTCCAACTCCTGGGCTCAAGCGAGTCTCCTGTCTCAGCCTCCCAAGTAGCTGGGACCACAGGCGCCCACCACAACGCCTGGCCATTTTTTGGTTGCAGCCATCATTGTTGTTTGGCGGGCC
>CAUYQV010013255.1:0-26252 GCA_963574575.1 Galagoides demidoff | reverse complement strand
AAAAAAATAAAAAAAAAAAACACTCCCCAAAATGTAACACTTGCCCCCAAGTGCGGGGGGTTGCTGTGAGATATGACACCACAGTACTATCCCTAGTAAAAAACATTGAGACACTGTATAAAAAACGGGGGGGGGGGGCTTAGTTAATTATATATTTATACATATATATACACACACACATACAGTAGAATACAATGATGTCATAAAAAAGAATTACCTTAAACACTTTATTATCCATTTCAGAATCATTGAGATCCCATTTTTAATGAATGCTATAGTGGTATATTTACATACAATAAAATGTACCATTTTAAGTGTTTATTTTGCTGAGTTTGACAAATTTACAATAACCACCACCATATCAAGATATAAAGTGCTGAAAGATTCCATTTTAAAATAATTTATCTCTCTATGTGTTTCTGAATGCCCCTTTATTTTCACAGACTGAAAAACACATGAACGAACACACTCAAAACTGGCCAATGGGGCTTGGTGCCCATAGCACAGTGGTTATGGCACCAGCCACATGCACTGAGACTGGCCGGTTCGAACCTGGCCCAAGCCAGCTGAACAACAATGACAACTGCAACAAAAAATATCCAGGCTTTGTGGCAGGTGCTTGTAGTCCCAGCTACTTGGGACGCTGACGCATGAGAATCACTTAAGCCCAAGAGCTTGAGGTTGCTATGAGCTGTGGTGCCATAGCACTCTACCGAGGGCTACCTAGTAAGACTCTTGTCTCAAAAAAAAAAAAGAAAGAAAGAAAGATTAGCCATTGGTACTGGTGCTTTCATTTTTTTCTTTAAAAATAATTTTTTTTTTCTTACAGGTACACACCAACACACCTAGCTCTTTAAAAGTTTTTTTTAAAAGACAGGACAGATACTGTAACAAATAGCACTGTTATCTACTGCCTAAAAATGCTAACTATTTATGTTAATATGTATTCCAGATTTATAATTTTAACATTAGAGATGTAGCTCAAGTCTTTACCCATTCCTATTTTCTTCCTCCTTCCCAGAGGGTTTTTAAGTTTCCATAGGTAAAAGTGAGACTATTTAAATGGTAGTGGTTAAATGGTTTCAATGGTTAAAAAGTAATGCTGTGGCTTTGACTAACAGTTAAAGTAATTATCAACTAAATCTTATCATTTGCAAATAGTCATCCCTAAAAAATAACTTTATCATAACCTGACATTAAAAACTATATTTGAAATGTTACAGCTCTTTCAGAATTTGTCCAGCAAGTTTTCCCATTTTTACTAAAAACTGATCCCCCCCACTAGGCGCCTGTGGCTCAATCAGCTAAGGCGCCAGCCACATACACCTAAGGTGGTGGGTTCGAATCCCCGGCCTAGGCCCGCCAAACAACAATGATGGCTGCAACCAAAAAATGGCTGGGCGTTGTGGCGGGCGCCTGTGGTCCCAGCTACTTGGGAGGCAGAGGCAGGAGACTCGCTTAAGCCCAGGACTTGGAGGTTGCTGTGAGCTGTGATGCCACGGCACTCTACCCGGGGGGATAGCTTGAGGCTCTGTCTCAAAAAAAAAAAAAAAAAAAACTGATCCCCCCACCATCAAAACTACATTAGAAATGGTTATTATCCTAAAAAAAAAAAAATTCTTAACATTACTATTTAATCTGTCAGAAGTTGTTAAAAAAAATGACTGAAAGAAAAAAGAAATTTAAATTAAGAACATATCACAGCCAAATTTTGCTAGCTTTTCTGGCTCGCCAAAAAGAAGACCTGAGTAAGAAGTCCCTCAAACAAAGTCTAAATTCAATCCAGACTGTCTTCTTTAAATCAATCATTCTAACATGTACAGACCACATAACTGAACAACAATGTAGCAAGTAAGAGGCAGAAGTTGTCAGAATCTCAGATAACTAGAGACTATAAATCATTTTAGTATGATTTAATGCACACTTTTCAAAGAAGTTTGCACTAATGAAGCAGTATGAAATTTACCAGTGTGTATTTAAGCATGGAATGCGTCACACAGTTCTGGAAAGAAACAACAGGAACAGAGGGGCAGAGGAAGTAGGAAAGCACACCAGGCAGGATGGTAAACGTGAGCATAGTTCTATGAACAAAACAACGTTGGCTCTGATCTGTCAGGTTGGATCAGAAGGGACATGTTTCAGTATTAAAAGAATTAATTAATTATATCTCCACTTTGTTCCATGTAGATGTAAAAATGTAACCAGACAGCACAAAATAAAAAGATAGGATCAGCACCCAATAGTTCATGAGTATAATCCCAGGACTTTGAGAGGCTGAGGCAGGAGGATTGCTTAAGGCTAGGAGTTTGAGAACAGCCTAAGTATGAACGAGACCCAGTCTCTACAAAAGTGAAAAATTAGCCAGGTGTCACACATCTATAGTCTTAGCTACTCGAGTGACTGGGGGAAGAGGATCTCTTGAGCCCAGGAGTTTGAGACTGCAATGAGCTATGATTACATCACTGCACTCCTGCCGGGGCAGTCAGTCAAGGCATATAAGTATCAAAAGAAAAAACAGCAACCTACCTTCCATAAAATGGAATTCTTGCTTTAGTAGCATTCTGCTTTAGTTGGTCAAAAGCCCCTAGAAGATAAAAGAGTAAATGAATCTTCAAACTTGAAAATAAAAATTACAGAAAATAATTCTCAAATTTCAACACATTACCTGCTCTGAATGTATCTGCGCATATCAAACAGGTCTTCCATCCTTTCCTCTGGTAATAATATGCTAACTGGAAAAGGAAGATTTAAAAAATACAATATAAAATATAATAAATTATCACACCTATGATTTATTTTTATCTTTACTGTTTACCTAAAGAATAAAGTAAAACTCCTCATAATTTTCCTGAAACTACTATCATTAAAGATTTGTGAATACAGCAAATTTCCCAAAGAGTTTAAATTCTAATTTTTGTGCAGTAGCAAAGGATATAAGATGATCAAACAGCAAATTATCACAGTAAAAAATGTTAACTATTATTGTTAATTAAAAACAAATAATAACAAACCCTCTAAAAATAATCTTCTTTTAAAAAAACAAAACAAAACAAAACAAAAAAACCCTAAACATATAAGAGAGGCTTATGGAAAAAAGAAAATCTGTTAACAATGTTGAGGCACCCAATTCTGGAGGAAAGAGTGATATAATGAATTAAAAATTTACATAAGGACGTGCAAAATGAAGATGCATATTACGCTGGCTGGGAACCTGAAAAAGGAGGTTTAAGTCACAGGAAGTATAGTAAACTCCATAGTCTAAGCTCCAAAAATCATTTAGTCATGTTCTTAAAAGATAGGAACAGTCTTTTTTTTTTTTTTTTGAGACAGAGTCACTATGTAGCCCTTGGTAGAGTGCCATGGTATCACAGCAACCTCAAACTCTTGGGCTTAAGTGATTCTCTTGCCTCAGCCTCCCAAGTAACTGGAACTACAGGTGCCTGCCACAACACCTGGCTATTTTTTTGTTGCCGTTGTCATTGTTGTTTCAGCAGACCCGGGCTGGGTTCGAACCCATCAGCCTCAGTGTATGTTACTGGCACCCTAACCACTGAGCACAGGTGCCAAGCTGGAGTGGTCTTTTTATAAAAAAAGAAAAAATATAGCAAAGTTATATAATATAAAAGTTTGCCATTCCTGTAAAAGTAATCCTGTAAAATGAAATCTTCTTATCCTATAAAAAATTATTACAAAAATATAATAGACACACAAAGTTGTAAAACAACAGTATTATAAAGCCTGAGTTTAAAATAAAACTTGATTTATACAAACATATCTGCTATTTGACTACTTAAAAATTCAATTTAATTTACCTTTGAACATGTTGTTGTTTTACCACTTCCTTGCAATCCAACAAACATGATCACATTTTGTTTTCCTTTAGTGGGTGTCCATGCTTTAACTCCAGGGTCTACAAGCTACACACCAAAAATAAAAATAAGATTAATTTATACTTACATTTAAAACCCTTCCCTTCAACTTTTAAATTATAAAAATAATCTAAGGATATTTTCATATGAAATGAAGCCACCATATGCTACCATTCTAATATAATTCTGACATTCTCTTTTGTGTACACAGAATGATATTTAAAAATAGAAAATATAGGTCTTTCTAAGATCAGATACAGAAAAAAAAAAAGAATATAAAATAATGCATTGTGAAGTCATAATCAAGCCTACACTCCCAAACTGATAAGGGAGATAAGGATCCCAAAACATTCTTTAGAAGAAGCTGGGTTTTGAAATATGAGACCAAGATCGAGCCACAGGAACAATCTACATCAGCAATACAAAAATGTATGCGCAGGCCACATGTGAATTTTAAAATTTCTAGCAGTGTCATTTATAAATAAAAATAAGTAATATTAATTTTAATATTTTATTTAACCCAAAATATCATTTCAACATGCAATCTATATAAAAAATTAATAAGATATTTTATATTCCTTTTCCTATACTAATTCTTCAAATGTGGTATGTATTTCACACATAAAGAACATCACAGTTTGGACTAGTTACATTAAAAGTGCTCAACAACCCCAAGTGCCTAGTAGCCCCCATATTGAAGAGAACTTATGTCCATATTTAACTTGACTGATGTTTATATATGAGCAAAACTACAAATTACACGTGAAAAACTTTCCAGGTCAACTGTTAAATTCTCCAATGCCAAAAATCTCTATACAGTTATAACATTTTGAAGGCTAATAAAAAATACTCATCTATTTTATAATAACAATCAGTGGAAAATAAAGGCTCATATAGGGACAGTCCCCAAATTAACAACCATAAAGCATTTTAAAAGGTCATTTAAAATAATAATTCAATTGTGAGTCGGTTGTTTAGAGTTTGAAATGTGAACCCATATGATACTAAATCCGTAATAGTTATTAATGTCCTAGGGATTAGCACACTATGCATGAAAAAGGTTCAAGGGAACATGCTACATCCATTCATTTACTACTTTGGTACCACAATAGCAGAGTGGAGTAGTTAACAGCAGATACTATGTGACGCACAAAATCTAAACCTACTAAGTGAAAATTTGCCAAGTTTATTTTAGACAATACCATAAAAGTCACATAATCAATCCACATGATACTTGAATTTCAATGAAAACCATGTAGCAGAGAAGAAAGGAAAACATATTCTCTTACACCTTTCCCAGGTGTATGTAGGCCTACCCTTAGATGAACTTCTGAAATAGGTAAAATCTCCCTGAAACATAATCCCACTCTTCCAAGATCCTTTTATATATTGATGCTATCCTACATTCACCTCCACTCTCTACAATCTCCCAGAAGAAAAACCTTTATTCATTAATATCAACACTAACCCTCATCAGGAAGTAAGTATTGGGATAGTGTCAAACTCACAGTTGAAATACAAATTCCTAGTTTATACCTGAAAGCTTGAATTTTATCACTGGCCACCATATTGTCAGTTATTTTCCTGAAAGTAACAGGCTCATCTCACTTACTCTGGGGAAAAATGTCTGCCAAATGCTTAAGGCTGAATAATCACAGATTATGTGTCTACTGTTTGTTCACGTAAAAGTGGTGTTTTATGAAAGAAGCAACTAGCTCAGCTTGCTATCAATCACACATGTGCCTTTCTCAAGACAACCATAAAATTTCAATATGCAGCAGAAGAGTTTTATACATGCTTTCCATTTCATTATACAGAATCTTAAAAAGATGTGTATACTCACATGTCAAGATTTAATACAATTAATAATTTGTAATTGTTTCTTCAAGGATATTCTTAAGTGAAACTGGCATTTTTTCCTTTACTACAAGTGTGTGCTAGTAAGAAGTACAATAACTAGTAATACAGTTTGGTGCCACTGCCTTGATTCACGCTAGCAAGTTTTATTCACAATTACATTTGCACTATTAGTGGAAATATCAACACAGTAATAAAGGCAAATACTATCTAGTATTATTATGAAAATAATTTTTACCTTACTTTGTTCCACTGCTCTAGACGTTTACTTTCTGAGTATAAGGACAAGTCCGCTCTACTGTCAGCAGCATTTTTTTTTTTTTTTGCAGTTTTTGGCCAGGGCCAGGTTTGAACCCACCACCTCTGGTATATGGGACCAGCGCCCATTCCTTTGAGCCACAGGCACTGCCCAGCAGCATTTTTTTTTTTTTTTAAGAGACAGGGTCTCACTCAGGCTGGACTGCAAGGTGCAATCATAGCTCACTGTAATCTTAACCTCCTGGGCTTACAGGATCCTTCCACTTCAACCGGTTGAGTAGCCAGGACTCATGCCCAGCTAACTTTTTTAATTTTTTGCAGACAGGGGTCTTGCTATGTTGCCCAGACTGATCTTGAACTTCAGGCCTCAAGTGATTCTCCTGCCTTGGCCCTTCTAAAGTGCTGGGATTATAGGCATGAGCCACTTTGAGCAGGCGATAAATGCTTCTTAATGAGGTACATGGTGTTCTAAGATTGCCTATATAAGTCAACCCCTAACAATAAAATTTCCACCCATCCTGGGCTGACCTCAAATGCTAGACAAAAAGCAATCTGGAAGTAATTTGAGGAATCCTACACAAGAGTTTGGCGATCAGACCTGGGTTTGCTACTAAATAATGGTCTCAGTTTTCCAAACTGCAAACTGAAAAGTATTATCTGGAAAAATTCTCTGATCTCTTTTAGATCTGAATGTCTTTTTTTTTTTTGCAGTTTTTGGCAGGGGCTGGGTTTGAACCCACCACCTCCGGCATATGGGGCTGGCGCCCTACTCCTTTGAGCCACAAGCACTGCCCCTCTTTTTTCAAAAGAGTAAATGAAAATAGTTACACAAAGTGGGAAAAAAATAATTGTAGACCACTACCAGGCATCTAAAGCTCTAAAAAAGATTTTTAGCACCTTTATTTATTCCTGCTACTGGACCCATATATATTTTTTAAAATGATGAGATTTTCATGTATAATTTACATGATAGCACAAATAGTAACAGTTCTAAGGTAAGGAAGGGGAACAAGGTATATTTACCACTTGAAAATAAAACTTCACTAATTCAAAACTGCTTGTATCTAGGCAACATTTGGAATATTTGATCTTTTCAAAGGGAATTCTTTTTTTTTTTTTGAGACGGAGCCTCAAGCTATCCCCCTGGGTAGAGTACCATGGCATCACAGCTCACAGCAACCTTCAACTCCTGGGTTCAAGCGAGTCTCCTGCCTCCACCTCCCAAGTAGCTGGGACCACAGGCGCCCGCCACAACGCCCAGCCATTTTTTGGTTGCAGTCATCATTGTTGTTTGGCGGGCCCGGGCTGGGGATTCGAACCCGTCACCTTAGGTGTACGTGGCTGGCGCCTTAGCCAATTGAGCCACAGGCGCCAAGCCTCAAAGGGAATTCTTTACACAATGGACAGCATAGAAAAGAATTATTTTGTACAAGAAAGTCAAGTTCAACTTTCTTGAATAAAAGTAGGACCATCACTAGGTAATACCTGATATTAAAAAAGAAAACTTCAGGGGTGGCGCCTGGAGCTCAAGGGAGTAGGGCGCTGGCCCCATATGCCGGAGGTGGCGGGTTCAAACCCAGCCCCGGCCAAAAACTGCAAAAAAAAAAAAAAAAAAAAAAGATCTGGTGCCTTTTATTTCTTCTGTATTCCTTTCTAATAAAATCCTGTCTTACTGCTGAAAAAAAGAAAAGAAAAGAAAAGAAAACCTTAGTGAGGTCCTCTATCAATTAATCTGTAGTGAAGGTTTACTGTTTGCATCTTGGCTCTGGCATTTTTTGTAGGAACAGTACTGGCCTTTATATCTGAACTCAGAATTCTGAACCCTCAGTAAGTCTATAATAAAAACAGGCCACTTCAGAAAATTTAATAATCTTTCCATTAATATTTTAATACAGTGAATGTTCCATGAAACATATTTAAAAGGATTCTTAAATAATATTTGTTTGTAATGCCAGAATATTTTTATCCACCAAGTCTAAAGAATCACAGTACAAACTTGATATACTTTTACCTTCACAAGTTCTTTAAATACAGCATGTTGAATCATTTTTCTTTTGTTAAGACCAGATGCCATCTCTTCAAGATCAATAGCAGACCTTCATGATAGTAGTGATTGGGGTAAAGAGGAGAAAAGTCAGTTAAAACATTCTAAAAAGTTTCTGCCCTAAAGAATATAAGAATATTCAATCATTCGTATTAAGTCTTCTAATCAAGAAGCAGATAATTATTATAGATTCATGAGTCTATACAATAAAGAATTTTACCATTAAATATTACAATGCAAGACTCTGGCTAGCTTTTTAAAGCTTTTTTTGGAAGTATAACTATTAATAATTTGTCCTAATATCACTGCAAAGTACTAATTTATTTTTCGTTTAATTTTTTTTTTTTTTTTGGCCAGGGCTGGGTTTGAACCCACCACCTCCGGCATATGGGGCCAGCACCCTACCCTTTTGGGCCACAGGCGCCGTCCCTAATTTATTTTTCTTACAGCTTATATACTTCATACATCTTACAACTAACAGAAAATAGGACTACTTTCTCTAGTGCTAAATGCTAGTAGTCCTAAACTTATTCCCAGCTTAACAATACAAAAAGGGGAGATGTCTTGAGCATGATAAAGGCTGGCATTCAATTGAGGTACTTGTATTGTTCTATGTGTCTGCCCAGTCAGTTCCTCTCCCAATGAATACAGTAACTGAAATCACATACATTATTTCTTCACTTGAATATGAACAGAGAAACCAAAAGGAGAATGAAAGAGAATGTATTTCTCTAACGATGAAGGAGGCTGATTAAAATAATCTTAAGACTAAAGACAGTAAAACAGCACTACTCTTCTATGAAGAATCTCGATTATTAAACAGCTTTATATTAAAATACTACACAGTACATAATTGAATCCATCTAAATAAAGGACTAGTAAGATAGAAAAAAATCCATAATTAAATTAAAACCATATGTAGTTTACTTTGAAGCATCATTATGGAAATATACTAAACCAGTCTTCCAACATATAAGATCTATAACATTCCAGTGATGACTGGCAGAAATGATTCATGATATAGCAAACTTTGCTAGTTAGCTCCTTATCTTAGAAATTTAAACTTGGTTTTGCATATTTATTACCTGATTAAATTAACTTACTTAACATTTTCTCTTAGTTGCTTCACTAGTTTAATATTAACATCTGCTTCCAATAATGCTGTACATACTTCTTTTAGCATAGCATTTAATACCTGAAAACAAATAAAAATTTAAAGCACTTAGTGTTACATTTCAATTACATAAAAACAATGACTGACCAGTTATCATATATGACCATAGTTTAATAATGATAAAACAATACATCATTGGGGGGAGCAGCTTTTCAGTTAGCTTTAGTGAGTTAGTTTTATTAAGTGTTCCGTCACTTTGTCAAAATAAGACATACTATTTAGTTTTATATAACCAAGTATTAATTACTGCAATTGTATCCCTTTATTAAAGTAATAATAATAAACACAATATTCAAGCCAAAGAAAATTACTATACAACAGATGTTGCCATTGATGTCTTCTGTGTCACTGAAGAGCTTCTGTTGCTGATACATAACAGTATATAGTAACAATATTTGCTTTTCCTAACTGGACAACCATGGAGGAAAACATAAGAGAAGAAAATTACCCAGTCTCATCATTTCTACTTAGATCAGAGGAATAAAATGTAAAGGAAGCTATCCTCCACTAATAATTCACTATCATTACATGTTTTTTGAAGAGCAAGGCACTACAGCTAAAAGCAATAGATTATAAAGTCACAAAAAGACAAGGCTTTACCCACTGTTTACAAACTCCAATGTAAGCTCCATGAGGGAAGGAATTTTAGTCTATTTTGTTCACTGTCATATCCCTTGTGCCAGCAAAAATGTCTACAAAAATGTAGGACCTCAAATATCTCTAGAATGAATTATCTCCTTTCAATTGATTTCATATACCCTACAGAGGCTTATTAGTTTTCTCTATTTCTCATTAGAAGTAGAGATAAAACTGGAACTGATCTCTCATTAGGGGGATTTCTTCCTATTAATTCTCTATCACCCCAGTATCAAAAACAGTGAAGGGAGAAATTCAAATGAGGATTTCAATGAAAATAAATCAAAAGTAGCCAAGATGAAAATACTAGTGTTATAAGAAAAATACCAAATAAAAGTCACAGAGAAAAGGTTAGAGAAGCACATGCCTAGCCAAGAAGAAAAAAGCAAGATAATAAAGTTATAGAAAAGTATTTTCTATATATTTATAGAAAAATATAAATTTTCAGATTTAAACAATTTTCAAAAGTTAAAATACATATATCTTTACACACAAGCTAAAATCATTTTTGTTTCCTGGGTTTTTTGGGAGAAACTCCTTATAGAAAGTTAAAGTAATATTAAGGTAGTTGATTTCTCAATAAAAAATACTACTTACTGGCTTGGCACCTATAGCTTAGTGTCAGCCACATACACCAGGGTTGGGCCAGCCAAAAAATGACAACTCCAACAACAACAACAACAACAAAAAAAAAACAGCCAGGCATTGTGGCAGGTGCCTACAGTCCCAGCTATAAGGGAGGCTAAGGCAAGAGAATAGCTTAAGCCCAAGAGTTTGATGTTGCTGTGAGCTGTGACACCACGGAACTCTACCCAGGGTGACATAATGAGACTCTGTCTCAAAAAAACAAAAACAAAAACAAAACACTACTTGCTGCATACAACATTAGGTTTCTACCTGCAAATATTCAATTTACACCAAAATAAACACAGGGATTACTAATACACCTCCCTAATGCCAGTACTAATACATAATTGCACATACTTCACAATTAGTATTTTTCTTTTCTGAGACAGACTCTTGCTCTGTTGCCCATGCTGGAGGGTAGCGGCATGATCATAGCTCACTGCAGCCTTGAACTCCTGGGCTCAAGCAATCCTCCTGTTTCATCCTCCCAAGCAGCTAAGACTGCAGGAGAATACCACCATATCAGCTAATTTTTTAAATTTTTTGTACAGATGGGGTTTTGTCATGTTGCCCAGACTGTTCTCAAACTCTTGCCTTTAAGCAATCCTCCAACCTAGGTCTCCCAAGAGCTGGGCTTATAAACATGAGCCAGCCTCAAATAATATTTTACATACCTCTTCATTGATAATGGTGGCATTGCTCAATGAGCGTAATGCTGATGTTATTTTTCTTCCAAGGTCTGCTAGAACCATCTTGAAGGCTTTAAGATGTGCTTAGAAGGAATTCTAGAAAGGAAAAATAATTAAATGAAAATGAGAAAATCCATTTCATTTCCCATGAGTAAAGACTTCTATTGAAGATTATTTATGTTTAAATTAGTGTTTAGATACTATAATATCAGCTTCTATTGCCTCAACCTGTGCATCAATATAGTCATATTCAAAAAATAAAACTGCCAGTTATTTATGATGCTTTATGTCTAAACACCTAATTGGATCTTATATATGAGCCAGCAAATTTAACATGTCAAATATCTTTTCAGGAAATAATGACATGATCTCAAATTAAGGATGTTCTCTTTTTTCAATACTTATGAATGTGAACAACCCAATCATGTATTATGTAAATTTTTAAATGAAAAGGATGAAAGAAAATTTGAGGAAGGTGAAAAGGCATAAAAAATGGTATTCAAAGAAATACCAATTGTCTAATGTAAGTAATACTGGAAGAAAAGTTAGCTGTTCAAAACAACTGTTTTAGTTACCCTTCCAAGCTAATCTACTAATTTAGTCAACCAAGATTATTCAGACTAGATCCCATCTACAGAGTAGACAGAAGATTAAAAATAAAAGAAATAAGAGGACAAAATAGTTGACTCATTCAATATTAAGAGAGTAGAGAGGTGACAGGAGTCAATAGTCAAAAAGGTAAAATGCATTTAAGGACTTTTCACTGGCAGAGATATTCCAGGTTAAGCTATAAACTTTTTTTTAGTCTCATAGTCTCAGTATGTCGCCCTGGGTAGAGTGCCATAGCATCACAGCTCACAGCAACCTCAAACTCTTGGGCTTAAGAGATTCTCTTGCCTCAGCCTTCCAAGTAGTTGGGACTACAGGCACCCACTACAACAGTCGGCAAGGCTGAACTATAAATTAAACACTACACTTCCACTCAAGTAAAATGTGGTAATTCAGAACTTTAAAAACAAAAATTACTATGAATACTTGATGAAACTGAAAAAAAACTGCTTACCAGAAGTTTTTTACAATTACATGGTTACTTAACCTGAAACAGCAATCACTTCCAGGAAAAGAAGCTGGACTTTTCATTTCTTATCCCATACCCATTATACTAAACACTTACTAATCCTTAAGTTAATATTCCCTATGTAAGAAGTAAGATTCAGGTGTTTCAGTTCATCTCCTTTACCACTATGATACCAACAAGTACTATAACCCTATTTATGACACCACAATTAACTTTTCTAGAGATCATGTCATAAAACATCATCCTTCATTTTAAAAAGCTAAACTAGTTACCCCTTAAAACTAAATCTAATAGCCGGGTGTTGTGGTGAGTGCCTGTAGTCCCAGCTACTCGAAAGGCTGAGGCAAGAGAATCACCAAAGCCCAAGGGCTGGAGGTTGCTGCGAGCTATAACGCCAGGGCACTCTACCGAGGGTGATAAAGTAAAACTCTGTCTCTAAAAAAGAAAAAACCACTAAATCTAACTCCCATGTTAACTGGTTTTTTTAAATTAAATTAATTCTAATTAAAGAAACTGTGAGGTTTTCCAATACACTTTTCCTTATGTAAGTATTTATTGGTAACATTATTTTCTTTTTTCTTTCTTTTTTTGAGACAGAGTCTCATTTTATTGCCCTTGGTAAAGTGCTATAGCATCATAGCTCACAGCAACCTCCAGTTCTTGGGCTTAGGTGATTCTTTTGCCTCAGCCTCCATAGTACCTGGGACTACAGGCACCCACCACAACACCCAGCTATTTTTTTGTTGCAGTTTGGCTGGGGCCGGGTTCAAACCCAAAACCCTTGGTATACGGGGCTGGTGCCCTACTCACTGAGCCACAGGTACCACCCTATTGGTAGCATTATTTTAAGATATTTTTGCCTTAAATAAAAATCTGCACTTCAAGAGAAGAATAAAAACACCTCATGATACCTTTTACTTGACAGTGCTTTCTCTGTAATTTCCAAGGATATATTTATTAGAATTCTGCCTAAAATCTCAATGACTTCCCATTGCACATACAGGTAAGGTCCTCAGAATGAACAGTAAGGTACCCCCAAACACACACACACACACACACACACACCCTGCCCTGCTTCTGACCTCCTCTGTGTTGCTGCTGCACATTTCTATCTCTGTACCTTATTAGCTAACTAGCTCTTCCTCTGGTTGAAAACACAGCCCCCATCTCCTTCAGATCATTGTCCAGGCGCCAGTTCTCAGTGAGGCCTTTCCTAAGGCATATTTTAAAATACAAACCCTCTCCCCTTTATTTTTCCAACTGTCCTATTATCAATTGACATATGATTTACTTATACCAGGCATAACTTTTCATTCATTCATGAAGTTCATTTTTTCCTATGTAAGACTGAGCATAGAGAAAGCAGTGAGCACACAGGAGAGAACAAAAGAGACAGAACTCCCTGCCCTCTTGCAACTTACTTTTTAGTAGAGAGATATAGCTCAAACTACAGCCCACGGGCCACATGCAGCCCACTGAGGACATTTATCCGGCCCACCTGGTGTTTTTGCCCGTCCTGCTTTATCCGGCCTGCTGCCTGTCCTGCTTAGCAGCCAACTCATCCTGGGGCCTGCAGTCCGGCCCTCCAACAGTCTGAGGGGCAGTGAACTGGCCCCCTGTTTAAGTTTGAGGACCCTGACTTATACTTTACTATTTGTGAGCTATATCTCTCTACTAAAAAGTAAGTTGCAAGAAGGCAGGGAGTTTTGTCTCTTTTGTTCTCTCCTGTGTGCTCACTGCTTTCTCTATGCTCAGTCTTACATAGGAAACATTTAATAAAAATGAACTTCATGAATGAATGAAAAGATATATTTAAGACCATAGGAAAAAAGCAAGAAAAGTAGCTTGGTGCCTGTAGCTTAAGCGGCTAAGGCACCAGCCACATACACCTAAGGTGGTGGGTTCGAATCCAGCCCAGGGCCACCAAACAACAATGACGGCTACAACCAAAACATAGCCGGGCATTGTGGCAGGCGCCTGTGGTCCCAGCTACTTGGGAGGTGGAGGCAGGAGACTCGCTTGAACCCAGGAGTTGAAGGTTGCTGTGAGCTGTGATGCCACAGCACTCTACCCAGGTGGACAGCTTGAGGCTCTGTCTCAAAAAGAAAAGTCATGAAACGGGATACCAATATTTATTAAAGGCCATTAAAGAAGATAATATGATGAATCAAAAGAAAATCAATGACCCAGGTAATTAATATTGTACATTTAATATATTCATTTGTCATTACTTACTATAACTTTCCAGAATTTCCCTACTATGAATTTCCAAAATACTTAAAAATTAACCTTACCTTATTATACTATGTATACTAAAATGCAAAATACTTTTTAATGGTAATATCTAACCCTAAATCTCAAATTAATCTACAGTCAAGCATACTCACCCAAAATTCTCTCAGCTAACTAAAAACATTTATAGAAATAAATCTGCAAAAAGAAAGAAAGAGAAAGAAAGAAATCTGCATATGCTAAATTTCACAAAAAAAGAATCTCTACTTACATGAAAGAGAAAAGTAAGGGATTACAACATACTACATTTATTATCTCATTTTACCCTCACAACAATTTTATGATATAAGCAGGTTAGGGAGTGGAATAGCCATTCCCCACCAAAAAGTGTAAAATGACTTTTCATGGTACAGTCGTTTGGCTACACAGGCTTAAGTCCTAGAGTATAAATGATGCTTTAAATGATAGAGTTGAATATGCCAAGTGGCAAACTTTAGAGGCAATTTTTTTTTTCAACTTTTCTGAGACAGGGTCTCCCTCTGTTGCCAAAGCTGGGGTACAGTAGCACGATCAGAGCTCACTGAAATTCAACTCCTGGGCTCAAGCAATCCTTTGACCTCAGCCTCCCAAGTACTGGGACTATAGGTGCATGCTATCACAGCCAACCAGTTTTGTTTTGTTTTGTTTGCAGTTTTTGGCCAGGGCTGGGTTTGAACCCACCACCTCTGGTATATGCGGCCGCACCCTACTCCTTTGAGCCACAGGCACCTCCCCACAGCCAGTCAATTTTTAAATATTTTGCAGAGACAGGGTCGTGCTATGTTGCCCAGGATGATCTCGAACCCTGGTCTCATGTGATCCTCCTACTTCAGCCTCCCAAAGTGCTGAGGTTAAAGACCTGAGTCAATGTGCCCAGCTCCAGGGACAAATTTTGCTGCCAAACTATAACAGAAGAAATCATATTTTGAAGGGAAAGATGTACATTGTTCTTTGTGAAAGAGTAATTGCAATGTCCCAAAAGGACTAGTAAGTACCACTGCATTACAGTGCAGTACATACAAGGACTGTTCTTGGCCTAAATCACAGATGGTTCTAACTGGATTCTGACTAGGGGTTGGACAGTGAGTAATGGAAAAAGGCTTGAGGGTGCCCTAAGTAAGGCAAGCACAGGGCCAAGTATTATAACTTACCTGCTGCAGTGTGAAGTACTGGAAAGAGCATGGGCTTTGGAGTCTGACAGACTTGGATTCAAATCCCAGCTCTGTTACATACTGGCTGTGTTACTTTGGGCAAGTTACTTAATCTCTCTGAGCCTCACTTTCCTCACCTGCAAAATGGAGATAATACCATTACCCTGAAGGGCTGTTGTGAGGATTAAATGAGACAATATGTATAAAACTGCCTGCAATTTCCTAGCATATTGCCTATTAACTTCCTTCCTTTCTTGAATGATACCAACTAGCTCTCCTTATATTATCTGAAGTATATCTAAACTGGAAATTTTCTCAACAATCCTACTAAGGGCCTGTCCCATCATCCTGGAAACAGCCTTTTAACATTTAGTCCCTGTTACCTGGCTATTATTCAAGAGAAACTGCAGTGTCCAATGAGCCACCTTTCCCTACATAAACGATTGGAAGTGTTCCCGCCACAACTCTGCCTGATCTGAGAGTAAATAAACAAACTCTGATAACTAGAGATTTCAAATCCTATTGCAATAAAATCCCTACAAATCCCTCTTCTAAGCCCTTGTCAGTGACTTTTTGAATCAATTAGACTTAAAAACTAAATATACACATATATTATTTTGTCCTTAAAAAAAAAAATCACTTCATAGTACTGCTGACCCTCTGTATCTGTGGGTTCCACAACTGTGGATTGAACCAAGTACAGATCAAAAATATTCCAGAAAAAAACAACCCTGCATCTGTACTGAATGTACAGATGTTTTCTTGTCATTATTCATTAAATAGTAAAGTAGAACTACTTACATAGTATATAAATGCATAGCAATATAGTATAATAACTACTTACACATTGTATTAGGTACTATAAATAATCAAGAGATGCTTTAAAGCACATTTTGTAAAATGTGCTTGCTAATGCTAAAAATAGGCTTAAATTACACAGGAGGATGCACGTAGGTTATATACAAATACACATACTATGACATTTTATAACAGAGACTTGACCATCCACAGATTTTGCTATCTCCAACAGGTCTTCCAAAACCAATTTCTCAGAAGATACTGAGGGACAACTGTATAGCTTTTTAGATACTTGTCAAAAGCTCATAACCAATGTTCTCTTTCTTGACTATTACACTAAATATATATATTTTTAAAATTCTGCATAGCATCTGTTCCTAGACTAGCAGGGGTGTCCAACCTGCAGTCATAGGTTGCAAGCAGATTACATGAGGACTGTTTTGCTTATCTGTGGTGCTAGATATTGCAAAAATTATGCACAGACCTTTTTTTTCTCATCAGCTTTCATTAGTGTGAGTATTTAATGTGTGGTCCAAGACAACTCTTCTTCCAATATGCAGCAGGGAAGAAAAAAGGTTGGATACCCCAGTAGGACCAAATAAAAGAAAATGTATTTAATAAATGGCCTATAGGTACTGTATCTGATAAAATTAGTAAATTTGAATGACTAAATTTATGGTGTTAATTATGACTTTCAAATTTAGGAATTGTTTTTCATGTGGAATCTACTTAGTACTCCAGGAACTAACTCACCTTCATGTTTTATTATGATAAGAGGATACATGTAAATTTTAAAAATTCAAACATTATAGAAATATTTAAGGTAGAAAACCTACTTCCTCTAATCCTACCCACTCCCATGCCCTGCTACCAACTATAATAATTTGATATATGTTCGTATAGATTTTATTTTCAAGGTGAATTAAATTAGACAAGTTTTCACAACAATTGTAGTTTGGGGGGAGAGCAAAAAGAGAAGAAACTAGGAAAATTCTTTTGTAAAATGTGCTTGCTAATGCTAAAAAATAGGCTTAAATGCAAAAGACTAAAAAACTGCATATACTGTATAATCCATATTTTGTTAAATAAAGTCTAAAAACAAATCTCAAAAAATAACATTAACCATCAGAAAATTGTAAATCAAAACCATAATGAGGTATCATTTTATATCCACCAGGATAGCTATACTCAAAAAGACAATAACAAGCATTGGCAAGGATACAGAGAAATCAGAACCTCTATACACCACTGGTAAAAATGTAAAATGGTACAGCCCTTTGGAAAACAAGTTTGGCAAATCCACAAAATGTTATTATACACAGAGCTACCATATGAGCCAGCAATTCCACTCCTAGGTACATATCCAACAGAAAGGAAGACACAAATCCAAACAAAAACTTGTGCATGAATGGTCACAGCAGCATTATTCATGATAGCTAAAATGTGGAAACAACCCAAATACCCCTCAACAGACAAATGGATGAAATGCAGCATATCCATACAACGGGATATCAGTAGGCAATAAAAAGGAAGGACTGAACATATGCGACAACATGGATGAATCTTGAAAGCATTACACTAATTGAAAGAACCTAGTCACAAAAGACTATATACTATGATACCATTTATATGAAACTTTAATAGGCAAATCTACAAAGAAAAAAAGTGGATTAATAGTTGCTTAGGACTGGAGTAAAATGGGGGGTGGCGATTGCTAATGGTCACAAGATTTTTTCATAAAGTAATCAAAATGTTCTAAAATTGATTGTGATGACAGTTACACAACTCTGTAAATACACTAAAAATCTTTAAATTGTACACTTCAAGTAAATGGTATAAGAATATATTTTAAGACATCAGTTATAGATAACATCTGCAATTACTAAATGGCGAATAACTACTTCAACTTTTATATTCTTATTTTTATCTTTTTGTAATTTCCAAATTTCTGGTAACGACTAGAAGTATTATTTTTAAATCAGAGAAAAATTATTTTCCAAAGTGTTCACTGGGAGAATTAGAGCACTATTAATCAACAGACTAGAGGTTGAGACAGAGTTGATACTTGTATTCATTTATTCACCCATTAAACACCTACTGTGTGCTCTATAGCATGAGAAAAATGCTAACTCCAAACCAATCAATTACACCACAGTTTAACACAGACGAGGCTCCCTTGTTAACTTCAGAAGATAAATAACACATCATAACATCAGGATCCTCTGCATTAAGTTTGCACTAAAGCTTTACATTCAATTATATAAAACAGCTAGATGGAAGTTTGGGGAATAATCGTTTGGAAGGAAGGCCTGAAGATGTTTTTGCATAATACGCTATATAAAGCTAGAAAATATTAATCACCATATCAAAAAAATATGGGAAAAGGGTTTGAGGGAACTGTTTCCTTTCCTGTTGGCATCACCCTTGCTATGTTCTGGGCACTGTACCAAACATGTTACCTAATCTCCTTTCATCTTTGTAATGAGCATATTAGGTAGATAAAGAAACTGAGGCTAGATTGGAAAAGCAACTTCTTTAGGCTTACAATCTCCTAAGGAGCACATTAATTATCATCTGTGTTCCCATAGCTCTCCTATGGCTCCTTATACTTAACTGATGTTTCTTATTACTCATCTTGATATAATGTATATTTATGGGCACTTCTCTCACTGTACTGTTAGTTTCTCAATGGCAAGGTTAGTGTCATTCACTTTTGTATCCCCATCATCAAGAGCAAATTACACATTTCGTTGAATTAAGCATGTGAAAGAATCAGGTGAGGACGGTATCGAGAAAGCCAAAAGAAGAGTTTCAAGAAACTGATAGTAGAGTCAAATGGTACAGAGAGGGCCATCAATATATCTTAAATCATCATTGACATAGAACTGCTATTCCTTATTCATTTATTACACGTCTACTACACGCAGGACGTGTGTCAAAAACTATAAACACATGGGAAAATAAAATATGGTATACGTCAAAAGGTTTTCAGGGAAGTAGCCTCAACTAAATTCTCGCTCAGGAAAGCAAAACAAAGTGTCAGGCCTGCAACTACCTAAATCTTATTTGGTTCTGGCAAATCTGAAAACTTAAAAGAGTCATATCACATCTTTTAATAAAACTTCTGATGGAGGACACGAGATAAAGAAGGGCCAGAGCACCTGTTTCGGTGACGACAGCCGGTGGCCAGGGAAGCCGACTCCCTCCAGAGTATCTCGCCCCCTAAGTAAGACTAGGGCTGCCCCTCCGAAATCTGGGGCGGGAAAAAGAAGACACTTACCGCAAAAGGCACCACTAACGCCGTGGCCCTAAAGGGGCCGGGGACTCTTTAGCGAAGCCTCACGCCGTGGGAGGAAATCCAAGAAAGCTGGGAGCGCAGACAGGTACGACCCCACAAACCCTACCTCCCGAACTATATAAACCAGGGTCCCAGTGCCCAGCACCGCGACGCCAACTCCCACCAGCTGGTAGACCGACGACTGCCACCGAACCTTCCGCCCAATGAGGAGACGTCACCACTCCGGGTAGTCCAGCCTTTCATGACGGGGATGCACTTCCGCTTCCGGGGCACACCGCGTGCTGCTCTTGGGCATTTAAAGAGGTGTTTGGTTGCCCTGGCTTTTGCACTTTAGTTTCCTACTGCTGGATGACTGCAGCAGCTAAGTTAGTGGTAATACAGGAGGCTCTGTAGCGCCGATCTCGGGAAAGAAGTCAGGCTTGGAGGGGGTCACCTTAAGAAAATGTAACTACCCTCAGCCCCGCCAGCTCGGAGTGGAAGGAAAGCGGGGTGGGATTGAAAGTAGGGACTCCCGCGCGCACGTGAGGCTTGCATGGGGGGCGGGCCTAGGGTTTTCACCGCCTAGAAAGGCTCAACCGCTGGCCCGGGGTCTCGCCTGCGCGTGCGCAGTGCGAACCCGCTCCTACTTCGCTTTCTACTGAAACATGGAATTTCGCTCCGCGAGACGAGCTATCCTGCAGCTGGTGCGTACAGTGGCTCCAGCGGACCGCCCGGCGCTGCTCCAATGGATGCGAACTACCCGTAAGCGAATAGAGGCAGGCGATTCGGGCAAGGATATGATGTGGGCACTAACATTAGGGACTTAAGCGGGCTGAGGCCAAAATCGTACATCTGCCCTGGCGTCTGCTTCTTAGTGATCTAGACAGACCGAGGCAGACCTTGGGACTTTTGCGATTGGGTGCTGGAAGACCGGGCTGTTGGTGGTTTAGGTTTTGCTGCAGACTTTGTACAATTAAGACTTCCTTGTGCCTAAACCCTTTTCTGAAAGGGTTTTCTCCCCATAACTCCCACAAACTTGTGAAGATTGGTGGAGTACTACCTAAAAAAGCACTTTGCAAGAGAGGTTTTAGGCTGTGAAGTTAAAAGCTTACGGCACAGGTAAAATCACATGTAACTAATGCATTCATTTTCTTGATTGTGAAATGGGCCATTTAATAGCAATATTTTTAGGGTTGGAGGTGAAGCCGGGTGGGGGGAGACTTTGATTTTAAACTGTTAACATAATTAATAGTAGTAATGAAAACGACAAGTTAGAATTGAGGAAAGGTGATAATTAGATCTACTTATTGAAAAGTGGGGTGGATCTGGTCTGGCAAAGAGAAGCCTGTTAAAAGCTCAAGAAAATAGGATATTCCTTGTTTGATAGCTATACTAAATTATACTGTGCCCCTCTGTCGCTAAATGTTGACTTCTATCCTTGTTTGCATCCAAACTCTGGTAACTTGAAAGATTTCTTGTTTGATAATGATTTCTAGGTTTAGACTTTTAACATTGTCCTATTGCTAAAACTTTCTTTGTGATGTTGGAGTCAGTCTGTAAATTTATATATTGTAATAGTTACTATTACACATTTTAGCAGTCGTTTTAGATAAGATACCAAACTAAAATTAATTTGACCATCTGATGATGAGGTTTATCCTGGTAAGTTTAGAACATGGAGGATATTTATACATATTTATACACATACACAAGATAATCTCAAGATAGGATTTCCAAAATGGGCTGAGTCGTCTCCTTTCACTTCATTTAAACACTGTATTGCCTGTTAGATTCATCATATTCTAATTGTTTATACAAAAAATTGCTAATTTTCTTTTTTTCTTCATTCTTCAGTATGAGGTCATTTATTCCAAAAGCATTGACTGCCTACGAACATGACACATACTACCTAGCTCTGGAAGTTGTATGATTATGGAAACATCCTTGCCCTCCAGCAGAGTTTAGTCTTGTGGAGCCATTTGTGATCTAAATCTCAAATTTTAGAGGCATCTGGCTTGGTGCCCATAGCTCACCGAGTAAAGGCACTGGCCACATACACCGAGGGTGGCAGGTTGGAGCCGGTCTGGATCTGCTAAACAATGACAACTGCAACCAAAAATAGCTGGGCGTTGTGGCACGTGCCTATAGTACCAGCTACTGGGGAGGCTAAGGCAAAAGAATCGCTTAAGCCCAAGAGTTTGAGGTTTCTGTAAGCTGTGACGCCACAGCACCCTACTGAGAGCAACAAAGTAAGACTCTATCTCAAAAAAAAATTTTTTTAAAGGCATCAATTGAGACTACATTTTTCCAAATCAAAATGATTTGAAAGCATCTTTTTTTTTTTAGTGAGACAAAATCTTACTTTGTCACCTTTGGGGTAGTGCCATGGCATCACAGCTCACAGCAACCTTCAACTCCTGGGCTTAGGAGATTCTCTTGCCTCAGCCTCCCAAGTAGCTGGGACTACAGGCCCCCACCACAATGCCCAGCTATTTTTTTGTTGCAGTTTGGCTGGGGTGGGGTTTGAACCCAGCCAGCACCCTACTTATTGAGCCACAGGCAATGCCCTATTTGAAAGCATCTTTAGGATGGTAATTTTATAAACAAGAAGAACCAGTATCACTGGCTAAAAATAGATTTTTACATTTTTCCCCCCCAACTTGAGCTCAAGCAATCCTCTTGCCTCAATTTTTCTATTTTTAGCAGAGACGGGTCACTCTCTGAGTCAGGCTGGTCTTGAACGGGTGAACTCAATCTATCCTGCCTCAGCCTCCCAGAGTGCTAGGATTACAGGCGTGAGCCACCATGCCCGGCCAGATTTTTACTTTAAACGTACTTTCTGTGTTTCTCCAGCTGATCCTGTCATCAGGAAACTCAAGTAATTTGTTAAACAATTTCAAAAACAACTTGAATTTCTCAAGAAGGCTTACTAACATGAATATTTTAAGAAACAAGCGTGTCAGCTTTATATGGAGGGCTGGCACCCTACTCCTTGAGCCATAGGCGCCACCCATATATGGAGGGCTTTTTAATAATCCTGAGTGCTTTTTATTCTGTAGTTTTTATTGTGGTATAATATAAAAATAAAATTTACCATTCTAGCCATTTTTTATTTTACAATTCAGTGGCATTAAATATGTTCAATTAAGTGGCATTTAACCATCACTGCCATCTATCTCCAGAACTTTTTCATCTTTCCAAACTGAAGCTCTTAGTGTATACTTTTATGAACAATCTTTTAATCTAACAATAGACCAAAAGATTTTACCAAACAACTGCTTTTCATTTTCCTAATTAGACTGACTTTTTTCCAGTGGGGGGGGGGGAAATGTTTTTTTTATCTCTAGCATTAAGTTTAAATAATATCTTTCTTGGGCAGAGCATGGTGGTTCACACCTATAATCTCAGCACTTTGGGAGGCCCAGACAGGAGAATCACTCATAACCAGTCAGAGCAACACAGTGAGACCCATCTCTACAAAAATTTTTTTAAAAAATTAGGCATATGGGAACACACTCCCCTAGTCCTAGCTGCTCAGGAGGCTGAGGGAGGAGGATCACTTGAGCACAAACATTGGAAGGTTGGAAGCCCAAGCAAAGTGGTGGTTTGAACCCGCCACCTCCAGTATATGGGGCTGGTGCCCTACTCCTTTGAGCCACAGGCGCCACCCAGCCCATGACATTTTAAATTAAGGATCAGGTTACAAAGAATAGAAAATTAGGGTTTGCTATAAGAAAATATTTATTATTTCGGGGGAGTGGGTGTCAAATGATCCTTTATTGAAACGTTTTCCTTATACTTTTTAGCTAGGTGGCAGTCCACAGCACCACTGTTTTCATCTATGATGTCATGTGTGAAGGTCATCAACATTGCAGCCCACTGACTGGGTCATCCCCAGGATCTCTTTAATGGTTCCAGAGAGTTCTCTCTAGCTAAAGATTGGTGCTGCATCTGTCTGGCAATGTTGACAACTCATCAAAAGTGTTATTTCTGTGGTGTTTAATGTTTTTCTGTTTCTGTTTCTTGGTGGTTCCTTGAGGGCTTTGATGATGAGAGCAAGGCAGAGGGTACCACTTTAATCTGGGCCTGTCTGTTCTGGATAGTCAGTTTCACTGTAATCCTTAAACCGGTCTAGTCATCAGTTGCCTTGGCAATGTCATCACCAGGCTTTTTTGGAGACAAACCCAGGGGGCCAATCTTGGGGCCCAAGGCAGACATGGCACCAACTGTGCCACCAGTGAACCTCAGATACAACACTTTGATCTCATTGGGGTTAAACTTAGGCAGCATGGTGGAGGCGGCTGGTGTTGGATGAACCTGGATTCAGAATGACCAAAGAAAGTCGCACCTTGGCCTCCTCAAGCCAAAAGTATAAGGAAATATATAAATGCTTAAAGAAAATATTTAGGTTGGTGCCAAAGTACTAGTAGCTTTTGACCATGAATTTCAAATCATTATAACTAGGTTCAGACACATCTTTATTAATCAAAATGGGAACCATTACAATCCACACATTATTACCAATGAGAAATGTTTGTTTCTTCCTATAGTGTAAAAATCCATCCTTTGGGGTTTCATAAACTCTTGGAAAGCATTTTCTGTATCCTGCTAGTTGTGGAGGTATTATCCCTGCAAAATGTTGTGGAACTGCTTGAAGAAATGGCATTCGGTTGGTGAGAGGTCAGGCGAATGTGGCAAATGAGGCAAACTTTGTAGCCCAATTGGTTCAACTTTGTGCAGTCGGGTACTGCGTGGAGAAGAACGGGACCCTTTCTGCTGACCAATGCCAGCTACAGGCATTGCAGTTAGTGGTGCATCTCATCGATTTGCTGAGCAGACGTCTCAGATGTGATGGTTTCTCTATGATGCAGAAAGCTAGTGGATGAGACCCATAACAGAGCACCAAAAAGTGACCATGACCTTTCTGGGCAAGTTTGGTTTGGGGAAGTGCTTTTAGGTTCTTTTTTTTTTTTTGGAGACAGAGCCTCAAGCTATCCCCCTGGGTAGAGTGCCATGGCATCACAGCTCATAGCAACCTCCAACTCCTGGGCTCAAGCGAGTCTCCTGTATCAGCCTCCCAAGTTGCTGGGACTACAGGCGCCTGACACAATGCCCAGCCATTTTTTGGTTGCAGCCATCATTGTTGTTTGGCAGGCCCAGGCTGGGGATTCGAACTCACCACCTTAGGTGTACGTGGCTGGCGCCTTAGCCGCTTGAGCCACAGGTGCTGAGCCTGCTTTTAGGTTCTTATCAGTGCAGCCATCGAACTGGTTGTTGCTAATTGTCATATGAAATCCACTTTTCATTGCATGTCACAATCCAATTGAGGAATGGTTCGTTGTTGCATAGCATAAGGGAAGTCAACACTTGAAAATGACAATTGCTCTGAATTTTGGTCAGCTTATGAGTCACCTTCTTTTTCAGCGTTTTCACCTTTCCCGTCCAAACAATCATAGACTTGTTGCCGTAGTCAATGTTGAGTTTTTCAACTTCTCATGTACTTGTCAGAGGACCACCTTCAATGATTGCCTTCAAGTGGTCATTGTCAACTTCCAATGGCTGGCCAGTATGCTCCTCATCTTCAACACCCTTGTCTCCTTTGCAAAACTACTTTAATCACCATTGCACTATACATTTGTTAGCAGTTTCTGGGCCAAATGCATTGTTGATGTTGAGTTACCTCCACTGCTTTGAACTTGAATAAGAAAATTGCTTGAATTTGCTTTTGGCCTAACATCATTTCCATAGTCCAAAATAAATATAAAATAAACAGAAATAATAAGTCATTAGCAGAAAACATAAATCAAGAAATACGCATTAAAATGATGTATAACAAGGGGGGAGGAGGGAGGGCGATTGGCAGGATCTCAGCTAATGTGTACAATATGAAGGCATTCAGCAGTCCCCCTGGGTGAAGGGCTCAACTACGACTTGTACTTTACCTTAGAAATGGAAACAATGTAACCTAAACATTGGTACCCTCATATTAATCTGAAATTAAAAAAGAAAAAAGAAAAAATTTGCCAAATGTGATGGCACAGAGCCCAGGAGTTTGAGATTGCAATAAGCTGTGATTCTGCCACTGCACTCTAGCCTGGGTGACAGTGGGAACCTATCTCAAAAAACAAACCAAAACAAAAATACCCCAGATAATAAGAAAATATAATTGGCCCTATAATAAATAGATGTCATATAGAGAAATACAGAATCTAAGAAAACACAGACCACTGACCCATAGAAAGTATGAGATAATAAATTTGTATTGTTTAAGCCCCTAGAAAAAGTGACATGTAACATAACCACATTTATTTAAGAACGTATTCCAGGCTTGGCGCCTGTGGCTCAATCGGCTAAGGCGCCAGCCATGTACACCTAAGGTGGAGGGTTCGAATCCCCAGCCCGGGCCCGCCAAACAACAATGATGGCTGCAACCAAAAAATGGCCGGGCCTTGTGGCGGGCACCTGTGGTCCCAGCTACTTGGGAGGCAGAGGCAGGAGACTCGCTTGAGCCCAGGAGTTGGAG
>CAUYQV010013253.1:0-17545 GCA_963574575.1 Galagoides demidoff | reverse complement strand
AGTGGGTGCTATGTGTTGTCATACCCCTCTGAGAATAAAGGTTTTCCCTTGCCTTGAGCATTTGTTGGAGTTATTCAATTTAATCTTTTCTCTATATTGTATCTTTCCTTTGGCTGGCTGCTTTGCCTTGACAGCATCAGTCTGAGAATTTGACCAGCAAAGATGATGATTTATGCAACTCACATACTTACTGAAAGGATTTTATTGTATTATCTAGAATCTTATGTTGCACCATAGAATGATGACTCTTATCCTTTCTGCGGTTTGGATTTTACAGGCAAATGTAAGAAAATTGGTATCAGATCCTGTAAGAAAGTCATGATTTTCTTGTCTACGAAGGCCAATGTCTTTTAGTCGGTTAATTCCATTACTTGACTTGATTCTCAGAAATAAAATCCTGCCGTAGCATCCAGTGGTCATGTCTCTGGCACATTCTTATACTTGTCAATATTAGCATGAAAATGTCAACATATGACCAGAAAATCAATGAGAAACAGGCCTGGAAAACAACTCACACCTCTTCTCCAAATATCCAGGAATCTATCTGCTCTGCTTTTTATTTAGAAATAAGATTTCTATGGTTAATAGTAATTTAAGTTGGTGTCCTTACCCACCAGTTTTTTCCAGAAACGCTTTCTAACCTAAACCCTTACATGGCACTGGGATGTAAATAGCACTTGTCCAAAGCAGCCATTGGTTATTTACAGACTGTCAGAATCTTCACCTTCACCTTATTGTTTGAGATGAGAATGGGACGCTATCTCTTAAAAAAAATTAATCTCTGTTCAGAAAAAGAGGTATCCTACCTCTAGTTATATTTAATTTCTGATCAATACACACTCATTTCCTACAACAGCCCTTTCCTCCCTCCACATATCCTTGTAAGAAATTTCAAACCAGAACTTCAGTGGGAAGCTGGGTTGTTACAATGGATTTTCACTCAGGGTTGACAACTGTTGCACTATGGAAAATGGAAAAACTTTACCTAAAAAGGGCTGTATTATACCGTTTAATATAGCGGTGCAATGCATTTGGTTTTTTCCCAGGAAAATTTTCTAGAAATTTTAATTGCATAATTATAACTTCTGTATTAGATGCTGATCAGCAAGTAGTTATTATCAATTTGCATTGTTTGAAATAGCCAAGAGAGAACTCTAAAACTGGTAATGTTTTTTGTTTGATTGCTTTCAGAAAAGTGACACCAATATGGGGTTCTTTCTTATTCCTTTTACTGTGGGTCAATTTCAAATTATTTTAAGTACATCTGACAGCTTCTGGTAATCATCTAGTTTGTACTTGGGCCCCGAGGTGCTATGGAATGTATCCAGCAAGGTTGTAAGAGTGTGCTTCCTTCTCTAATATTTCTGAACATAAACAGGACCCCGTGTTCCCACCAGTTTCACCAAGTGGCATTTGCTGATGAGGTGGAAAATCATCCCCCGGGACCCATATTGCAAAGATGCTTTTCCTAAACTTCTCTTCTTGTGGAAATAACATAGGAAGCTAGAAAACCTTAAAAGTAGAAGGGATTTCTACAAAGGAATTTAGTTCATATCTCCTTTTTTAAAGTTAAGGAATGATGAAGTTAGAAGATTTTTTTTTTCTCCAAGATCATTTTATATATGTGATGGTAGAACCAAGATGGGAATCCAGCTTCTTTGACTCCCAAAACACCAAACTGAGAGTCAGAACACATTACCGCCCCCCTCCCCCCCAGCAGGAGGGCCACCTGGGAAACATGAACAACAGCAGAGAGAAAAGTGGTGCGGAGCAGACAAGGATGGACATTGTTATTACTTTCTCCTTTCTTAGAATCTAACGACAGTTTTCAGAATCGATTTTAGCTTTGATTACCTACAACCATTTTTCAATGACTGAAACAACGGTAAGAGTGAATAGAATATCCATAACAAGAATCAGAAAATGGGAGATAAAATGGAAAGGGTCCAAGGTTTGGGGGTTTTAAACATTTCTAACTATAACGTAATATGGTAAAAATGTAAGGATACAAGACAGATGTCAAGTAGCAGGAAAAATAATTGAAATACCAACATTAGTGTTTAGTTTGTCAAATATCTGTGTGTGTGCGCATTGCACGCATGTGTGCTTTTTTCCTTATCTGCTATTCCTTGGTTATAATTGTGTATTATACTTTGGTGGGAGCTCATCAAATGATCAGTCTTTCTCATGTCATATGATACAAACTCCATGACATTCACTACTTCTCAGATGTTCCATCATTCTGTCATAGTTTATTTCATTATCCATGTCTACATTATTTGTCATTTAGGCTACTTACAGTTTCTTCCGAACAAATGATTTGGTGAATATCTTGGTGAAAAATATTCATCTCCACTTTATATCATTCTTGTACACTGTATTTCTAGATCATGAAATACAAGATGGAAAATAAGCAAGTTTTGAAGGAGAGAGGCGGGAATATTAGGCAAATTTAAAGGAGATGGAGGGCATTTTAAAAACTTCCAACTTTTATTTGTTCGAGTACATCTTTCTTTAAAGAAATGCTTTTCTCGACTATGACTCTGGAGGCTTCTATGATCATCTTCTCTTATGCAAAGTGTGGTGTTAAGTTTCAAGTAAGGCAGCCCCAAAATATCTGGGTTAGAAAGTCACTTTACCATTTCCCCCCTATTTCTATTTCGCGCCAGACTTTCTAATTCAGGTCTATATTTCTTGTCTCTTTAAAATTTCCTAGCATTGCTCTTAAATGTCACTAATTTTAATAGCTCAGCAGTGGCAGTGCTGCTTCCTGGCAGTGTCCTGATAGTGGCATCAAAGCAAAGAGCTAAAATTTTACTCACTTTGATTGATGAGCTCATTTTGTTACAGAGGACAAATTGGATTTTTTTATACTGGTAATAAAAATTAATGTGTGATGTTGCTTTTCGGATGTTATTGGATCTCTACCTTAATACAGATTTTAGCAATAAAAGCACTAACAGATAACTTGACCAGAAAATTACTTCCTTCCCCTTTAAAGTACCCTCAAAAATAAAGGTTGCTTTTTTCATTCTGTAATCCTAGTACATTTTTCTATGTATGTGTGTATTTATTGGTGGGAACGGGGTTGAGGATGGAGGAGAGAACAGGGAAGTAGGGAGATAGTCTGTATTTTAAGTTTCCATTTAATTATGATTTTTTTTTTTTTTAATTTCAGCACCTCCAAGGTTTACACGAACTCCCGTTGATCAGACAGGGGTTTCTGGTGGAGTTGCCTCTTTCATTTGCCAAGCGACGGGAGACCCAAGACCTAAAATTGTCTGGAACAAAAAAGGAAAGAAAGTCAGCAATCAGAGATTTGAGGTATTAGGTCCATTGTTCTGTTTCTCTGGGGGAAGAATGCACCTGCTCTGCCTTTGGTTTGTATGTTCCTGGCTTGCTCTACTCGGATGGAAGATATCATAATCACCGAGATAGGACAGTCTTTATTTGCAAGTGATGGAAAACTTCAAATGGCTTTTTAAAAAAGGAAAGCTGGGGGTTCAAGTGGCTGTGCCAGGGCTCAGCGTTCCCAGTACCCATCTGCCAGCTTCATCCGCGGGCTGTTTCCCTTAGGCTTACAAGATGGAACCTCACATTCTCACGGGAGGGACCAGCTCTGGAGGATGTGTGAAAGCTTGTCTCTCCCAGAAGCTTCCTGTCCCACTGGCTCTAATTAAGTTACATGTTTATCCTTGAGCAGATCTGAGCGGACGGGTGGATGGTATAGGTTAATTAATTGAAACCAAACAGAGTCCGCCACCGTGCTGGGAAAGGAGTTGGGCTTAACAGTGGTTCTCAACCTGCCTAAAGCCACGGCCCTTTAATACAGTTCCTGTGGGTCGCGCCCCACAGGTTGAGAACTGCTGGCTTAGAATGAGAGAGAAGAGGGTTTTCCTATAGGAAACTCAAATGCCTCAGTCAGAAGAGGGGGAATAGATGCTGAGTGTAAATGAAGTGGTCCACCACACCTTGCACCAGTGTTTTACAAGTAGTGTGAACTCAAATGAGAAGTTTGCCCACTAAGTAGCTTAGTGTGAAGTACTACAGTACTCCAAAAGAAACACCCAGCCAGGCTGGTACTGCAGACAGACGTATGGGAGAAATTGATTTTCTTTATTCAAGAAAGCTCAGTGCATTGAACATGATGAAATATAAATCAGAGATTCTTTTTTGAGTGTTTGTGAGGAGCCCTATGGTTTAGAAATTTGCTCATTCTGCAGTAAAAGCAATAGCAATAAGCTACAGAGAGCAGGTGTGGGAGAAGCATACAGTCTCATGCATCTGATTTACAGCACGAAGAGAATGGCTGGACATGAGGGGTGTCAACACTCCTAAAGTGCCCCAAATTATAAAACTCACTTCATTTGTAACCTGAATTTCTAATCTACTTTTTGGTGAACTCACAACTTGGTACATTAAAGATCGTTTCTGGTTAAAAGAATTATAGCAACTACAACATTCAGAACAGATTAATTTTACTTATTTTCAGAGGATTGTACAGGGTGGCGTAGGGTTCAAATGGCGAAGTTAGAAATCTGGACTATAATTTACAAATAATAAATGTGAAATTGTGTTTGTTTGAAAATAAAGAAAAATTATTGAAGTATAAAAATAATATCCTTATCTTTGAGAAAGGTTTCCCATTTCATGTAGAAAATAATGTATACATAGTATGTGCAGCTTTGGTGTACGTTCTTTTTGTTTAAATTTAAATGAAGTTGATTTTTACTAAAGAGGAGTTTGCTAGGGACAATGGCTTCTTGACAAAATCTTTAACAAAGACTAAACTATAATATTAAATATCTGAAAGTATGATCTCTGCTCAGTGTATAATTCCTTGTGAGAATCATATAAACACATCGAGGGAAAATTAATTATTTTTACACAAAGTACCTACATCAAATGGTGTCAAATTTAGGGATGAAGGTTTTTACTATCTAATAACAGCATATATACCTTGTGATTTCACTTCCGTGTCTATAAGACCCCCTAGAGCAGTAGATGAGATTGTTTTGCTGTTTTTCTATCTCAGGTGCCAAATATGGTATCTGATCTATAATAGGCATGTGATTCATATGGACATTGAATAAGATTTTCAAACTAGAAATTATAACACTAACTTGGAATAAGTATTATATTGTATTTTTTGGTATGAAAATAAGCCTAAATCTAGAAACAGTTCAGAATTTTAAGCATATAAGGACATTTAACAATAAATTAATAGAAGTTTAAGTTGGTATTAAAGACATTCAAACCTTTCACTACAGGGCCAGGCTCTCATGCTTGTAATTTCAGCACGTGGGAGGCAGAGGAGGATGGATTGCCCGAGTTCACAGGTTCAAGACCAGCCTGAGCTAGAGTGAGATCCATGTCTCTAAAAGTAGCTGGGCGTTGTGGCAGGCACCGGTAGTCCCAGCTACTTGGGAGGGTGAGGCAAGAGAATTGCTTAAGCCCAAGAGTTTGAGGTTGCTGTGAGCTATGACAGCACAGAACTCTACCAAGGGTGACAAAGTGAGACTCTGTCTCAGAAAAACCGAAAACCAAAACACAAAAAAGTCTTTCTCTACATTAAAACATGAGAAACCCATAAATAATATTTTTCTTTAAAAAATAGAGTATACTGGACAGAAATGCCAAAAAAAATTTTTTTGTTGTTGTTGCAGTTGAGCTGGGGCCAGGTTCGAACCCCCACCACCCTTGGTATATGGGGCCGGCGCCCCACTCATTGAGCCACAGGTGCCACCCAATTATGTAACTTTCATATTATAAAATGCATAGTAGAGTCATTTTAAAATATGTACTTAATAGAATTAAAAATAAAATGTGTTACCTTGAGAAAAGGGGTATTTTGGATTTCTTCATAAATTTTGAACATATAAACGGAATGCAGAAAGGACTGAAAGTGAATATATTTTTAAAATATTCAGTCTCCTTCCTCTCTGTGTTAACATACACACACAAAAAATATGGGATTTAGCATTCTATAAATACATTTATGAGGCATTCTCAATTTATTCGCAATTTAGGCACACGGACATACTATTCACAGGGAAATGCAAGGGAAAAAAGCACATTATCTCAGTGAGCTGAAGAAGTGTAGGCTAGTTATGGAAAAGACAGCTAGAGGGCTACCCAGCTTTGGCTACATATTAATAAGTATCATCATGATTATCATCTGTTTTTTTTAAAAAAAAAGTAGTACTTAAATTAGCTGAGAAGTGCCTAGGAGTATTAGGGGTGCTAAACTGTTTTTGGAGAAGAGTTCATAATGATGGTGAATTCAGGCGTAGTGTTTAGGACATTAATTTTCTGCCTGGTGAAGCAAGCCTCCACTTTATAGCAAGAATGCTCTAAAAATGCAGGAAATGTTAAGCTAGAACAAATACTGGAATGATTTATGACAAAATTAATGCACGCCATCAGGCTCTCGGGTTGTGAAAACCGTCTCATTGGCTGCCTAAGTACTAGATTTATGCAGTCTCTCTTCATGGTTTGCTCATCTATACTGTTCAGGATGAGACCCTCGCAGCCAGGAGAACTATCTGTGGTGGTGTGTATTAATTCTTCACCTCACAGTCCACTTATTGCATGGACCCACTTGTGCATGTGTACTGTCAGAGAAAGAATAATTGGAGAAGTTTATCCATCATTGCTACAAGTGTCTTGACAAATTAATGGGGTCAAATTACCTTAGATGTACTTACTAGAATATTTTTATGAGTAGAGCCCAGGTGGGTTTTGGTAGAAGGTAGAAATCTGCATTTTTGCATATGTGGTTTCATGTCTTTCTCTTTGTTCCATAGATCGTTTATTAAATGAGACCAACTATTCTGTTTCATCACTGTATCAATAATCAGTTTTAGAATGATTCTGAGCTTATTCTGAGCCTCATGACTGATTCACCACTGCATTGAGAAGTTTAGTTCAGAGGTAGACGATTGTAACAACACCTGTGACAGCTATCGTTTCCTCTAATAGGTAATAGAGTTTGACGATGGATCTGGATCAGTTCTCAGAATACAACCTTTAAGGACTCCGCGGGATGAGGCCATTTATGAATGTGTAGCCTCAAATGTTGTGGGAGAAATAAGTGTATCCACCAGACTCACAGTTTTACGTGGTAAGTGCTCAAGTGGAAGGCTGTGTGTGTCACTATCGTAATTCTGTATCTTCGGTGTTCTTCTGTAGGGCTATTAAAAAGACTAGCATTGTCATGATGCTTAAATGGGAAAGGGAATTATATACTTAATTAGGTAGTGGCCAGCTTTTCTTCTTACAGGCCTTGAAGAAATGCTAATCAGGAAAAGAAAAGCCAAAAGGCAATGTTGATTTCAAATGCCAGATACTGTTTTGCTTTTTAGTAGAGAACCTAGGAAGGAAACAGGGGATACTGTTCTTTTGTATGTTCCTTGTACCTGGATTTTTCAGGCCTTGTTTAGCAGCTATGTTCTGCAAACTACCAAAGCTGACACTGATGTTGGCAAAATTAAACCTAATGATGAGCTTCTCTTAAGCAGTCGGTCTGAGCCAAGAATAAGAAGGCATCTTTCTTAGTTATGTCAAAAACTGTTTTTATTTCAGTCTTCTATCTTTCCTGAACCAACATAGATGCAAGTGACATGGGAGAATGAATCCGTTTCTGTGTCTCTGACTAGGTTGCTTACACAATTTGACAAAGCATAAGATAACTTGCCAAGTCTCCAGGACAGTGTGTTCACTTTCTAGACTTCCTTTATAATGACAGTGCTAGAGAATAAAGGCTACTGATTAGTACTCCGTTGTATACGTCTAATTCGGTCTTTTGTGTAGAGGTCAGAACATTGCCTGATTTGGCACCTAGACGTTGACATTTCCAGATTACCACTCGTTTGCCTTTATCTCTTTCTCCCTCAAACACTTTCGTTTGTTTGGTTTGTTTTGTTTTGCTTTTCTTTGAGCTTCTTTGTGCTCTATTCCAGAATTTAGGAGAAAAGATGAAGGGGAATTGGAAAAAGGGCATCAGAATTGTGGAAGAACTTATATGGATTAAGAACATTTATTGTCTATTTGTTTTCTCAGGGAGGGGTGTATTGATTTTGTTTCTTTTACAAAATCAAAAATATTTTCCTTTCACGTCTATTTGGTTCCACATGTTGGTCTTTCCTAAGAAGGTACACCCTATTGATATTTTCCACAAGCTACTTATTTGGAGGTGGACAGTAATTAGTGATGTAGACCACATTTACTTGCCCGATTTGACATTTAAGAAAACACACCCCAGGCTCAGCACCTGTGACTCAATCGGCTAAGGCACCAGCCACGTACACCTAAGGTGGCAGGTTCGAATCCCCAGCCTGGGCCCACCAAACAACAATGATGGCTGCAACCAAAAAATGGCCGAGCGTTGTGGTGGGCGCCTGTGGTCCCAGCTGCTTGGGAGGCGGAGGCAGGAGCCTTGCTTGAGCCCAGGAGTTGGAGGTTGCTGTGAGCTGTGATGCCATGGCACTCTACCCAGGGGGATAGCTTGAGGCTCCGTCTCAAAAAAAAAAAAGAAAAGAAAAGAAAACACACCCCCAAAATATCTTAGATGTAATTAGTTAATACAAGAAGCTGAGAAAATGAGATTACATCCTTAAATATGTTTAAAAGAATATGAACACCTTACTAAGTTGCAAGGAAAATATTGATGATTTAATATGTAGGATTTTCCAAAAGTCACCCCTGAAGTTACCATATATAGGGAAAATAAGAAATTGGAGCTAAATTTACCTTTATTTACAAAGTATTTATTATAAAATTTTTTTTAATATTCCATTTTGGCCACCTTTTTGTAAAATTTTATAATGAATGCTTTGTAAATAAAGGTACATAGCTCCATTATTCATTTTCCATATATATGGCAATTTTATGGGTGACTTTTGGGGGGACATCTTGTATCTCTTATATATATAGGTATATAACAGAATGCATCTTAAAAACAGACAAGATGGATTTGAACTGTACTTCTAGCATTTATGACAAGCTAAGTTGATGCAGGAAAGTTTCTTATCCCTCGATTAATACATAGAAATGTTGACAAAATATCTGGAAATAAAATTAAATGTATAGTTTAGGTTTACAAACAAGAAAGAAAAATTTCCAGGTGCTAAAAAGAAAGAGGGGTCCCTAGAGAAAAGACAGTGGTAACCTTGTAACCTAAGATAATAACCAAATGGCCATATGCTTTAGGGCTGGAGTTTTAACACTTTGGCAGGATGCAGACATGTGAAATAAGATAGGAGTAAGAGTAACTAAATTAGCTTTCTGTGTAGAGGTGAGGCTCCTGGCACTTACTATACAACACAGAGAACTCAGAAGCTTAACATAAAAGCTGTTCAGAAATAGTGAAATCCCCCAGGGTGTTGAATAGGCAGCTATGAAGGCATTTACCCCATGGAGACATCCCCGCAATCTAGGACATATGACCCCAGAGAGGGTCATTCATATTCAGATGGGCTCATACACACCAATTCTAAAGCCTCCAACCCACCAGGGAAAGCGGTCCAAGCACTGAGAGTAGAAACGATAGTTTGTAAATTATAGATAACTGAACTGTGTAAATGGGTTTTAAAATAATTGTATTTAAAATATTCAAAAAGGGAAGGACTGAAATCTATCTGGTAAGGACAAGACATATAGGAGAAAAAAGAGTAGGGAGTAGTTAGAAGTCAGATTTTAGAACTGGAAGTAATCTTAGGGATGGCATTTATACGTGCTATCACATGTATTACAGAAAGGTAATCTTAGAGATGGCGTTTATACGTGCTATCACATGTATTATAGAAAGTATGCATATATGCAAATATACCTACATATATTCATAAAAATTAAAAGGTCTGAAAAATCTAGTCATTTTCTTTCATTCATATCTCAAGCAAAATCTGACTCGTTTTTTGATTTTTCAAAATTTTAATCTCCGTTATTCACCTGGGTTAGAACCAAAGTTATCCTGTAGAAAGTGCATTATGCAAAATTTATTGGACACTTTTTGAGTTTTTCAACTTCTAAGTTCCTTAAAAAGAAATAATGGCCGGCATGTGCTTGACTTAATGCATTTGAGGAAGACATTAATACACATTTAGAGGAAAATATCACTTTACTTAGAAAATTACATGGATTAATGTTTTCCTGCCTCCCAGCTGGCTGGAATTCCACCATCTCATCTTTTTTTATACAGCTAGTCTCCACATTTTAAAAAAAATGCATTCAGAAATTTTAATACATTTTTCACTTTCTCTTTGACTGTCATATATATAAGTAAATTTGTATGAAAAATTTATGATTCAAGTAAAGTACTTAACCCTTCTAATTTTAGTAAAGACTATATTTTCTAGACTATTCTAGACTATTCTAGACTAGAATATATACTAAAGACTATATTTTCCAATTCTAGTAGAGACTATATTTTAGCATTTTTGGAAATGTTTCATGAGACAAGCTCAAAGGTATTTGAACAAAGGGAAAGCGGTGTGAACCTAACCTTAGAATAGGATACTTCTATACAGCCTTGTGAGATGAAATGACTAGAGGCAGGAGTTATCTTTATTTCCTAGAATCACCTCTTTGTTTAAAAATTCTAAATACTCACACTTTTATTAAAAGTAGTCTTTCCAAGGTATTTCAGCGGTAAACTGACATCCCTAGACTTTGAACATCTTTAACAGTCAAATAAATGAGTGCAAAGCTGTTTATACCATCGTTGATGAGCTTTGTGTCCGTTTTAAGTTCGTGTTCTCCTGCGAATCCTGTTGGCAGATGCTCAGGCACTCTGTCGTGCATGCACGATGGAGACCGCTTCACACTTTCCATCCAGTGCTCCTCATCAGATGCCCATTTTGTCTACATGGGTCATTTACTCTTTCCCCACTTTGCTGTCAAATGCCAAAAACGTGCCAACTGTCATCACGGGTTTTGTCTAAGTGACCTGGATGGCGGTCATTCATTTATGTCACGCAAGGTACTGGATAAACTTATTAATTGCAGATTCAAACGACTGACCTTTGTGGTTCATGATAAAGACATTAAAATACTACTGACCATCCATGTGCCTTGACGGGGGCATTTCAGGACATAATTATCACTTAGTTATTTGTTTCAAGTTAGCCTGGCTCTCAAAAAATGTTTCTGTTAGGAAGAATAATTCTAAGCTCAGGCTGAATGTGCCCCCAAATGAGATATTTGGACAACTAACCATTGATGCTGTAGAATGTGATTGGAGAAAGAAGAAGTGGAAGAAGCGAGACTTGAATGTGGTCATTTACGTCCTCAAGGTCATTTTTGTTTTTTAATTGTCTTGACTGTGAAAACATAAGCAAATAAACAGTGGTCTCCTAAAGAAAACTTTAGGAGGCTGAGCCTACCCTCTATACACGTGTTTTCTCTCCCAAGCAGAACTTTAAGGGAAGGCTTTAGGATTCACTGAGCAGTTGTAAAGGGCTGAGCCTTAACTAATTGTGGGATGCTGTTAAGGGCAATGAATTAGCTATTAGTCTTTTGGGGAGGCATAGAAACTGAGAAGGTGTTCTATGAAGAAGGGCTGTCAGCCAAATGAAATCGCTTAGACATGTATCTTTGTTTTACTGGCCACAATTTTTCCTTACCAAAAATATTTACAGGGAACCATGTAATACAAATATATGTAGTAATCACTGGGAGTGACAATGTTCTTTTTGATACATGTTATCAGCCACTGGAAGGGAAAATGAGGCATCATATCCATAGGCTTTTCCTTCCAGTAAGAGTCTAGGAGCACCTGTCACTTTGGAACAAGAGGAACAATATCCAGAGCCCTTTCTTCTTGCTCACGTAGTCTCCCTTCTCTAAAATAAAGTTCTGGAAAAAATTAAGGAGCTTTGTCTCGAAGTGTATGAGTCAATATCATATTTCTTGATCTTAGATATTTTTAAAGGATAATAATCAGGAAATGTATATTTTGTTGTTATCCCAAACGGCATGGAATAGATCATTTTTTAAAGCTTAATGGATAATATATAGAAACCTGCCCATATTGAGCCAAATAGCACCCCTCCAAATACCACCGTCACTACCACACGGAAACAGACCATTATATCATTATATATGACATTGCTGCTTTTCTTTGTTTACAGGAAACTAGCTTCTTCATAGAACACTTACAAAGCATAAGTATTATTCTAAAGTGTTAGCTGACCAGATCTGAGGAATTTAGTTATCTAGTTTAGCAAACATATTTTATCCAATGATACTTATAGGTGAGTATCTGCTCTACATTAATACATCATTTGTGATTGAGCTCTGTCAGGACATAAGATATTACACAAAGCACCCAAATCTAGGTCTTGGGTAATTTGAATTCTAGTTTTGGCTTTGTCAAACTAGCTGTGGCATCTTGAGCAAATCTTTTCATTTGCCTGTTTTATTTTTTTTTGCTTCCTGTGCACAGGGAAGGCCTTGGGTTGGTGATCAGATCAGTGGGATCACTTCTCTCTAGCTTTCTCTGATTCACTGACATGCCTATTTCAGCAAGTCAGTCCTTGCAAGATGGAAAAAAAAAATGCTCCCTGAAGGTGACTGTTACTGAGATAGTAAAACACACAGCGAGCAGTTGGAAGAGACAGAGAAGGCACTGCGATGGGAAATAGAGAGAAATGTTTGCATAATATGTCTGTTTCAAAAAATGTAAGCCGTTATAGCAGTTAGAACACACACACATACACACACAACTTTTACAATCTTTCAGGGAGAAGGCAGCCAGCTATCTCTGCTATTGTGCAGTACCCTGTGATCAGAATTAGCATGTTCATTACAGTCTCATTTTATTAATGCCTCCTTTTGAAGATGAACACAGTTGTCCCCGCTGTGAAAATGGTACTTTGCCGGTTATGTTATAAAGTGGTCTCGGCTGGGGATCCAGGCTAGGAACATTAAAGAACAAAGCACAGCTGCTTGACTGTCACACAAAAGGAATTTTATGAAAGACTGAAACAAAAGGAAGGGTGGCCGGCACAGAACAAACTTGCTGGCAATGGTGGGACTGAGTGAAGATTACCGAAAAGGCTGATAAAATAGTTGAGTACTTGGAATAAATTGATACCAACAGTAGAAAGCCTTCCTGGGTGTTGCATTTCCATGCTGGAACAAGGTGATGATGGGCAGAGCCACTTTAAATAAACAGAAACTTCTGGCTCTCAGTAGTGTAATCTTTAGAATTTAAAAATACCTATTCTTTATATATACATATTAGTCTTGGCAAGGCACCAGCCCATGTGGACAGTTCGCGGGAGACTCTGATAAGGAGAGACATTAAAAATGATCATAGTGGGAGAAGGTACATGTGAGCAGAGACACCTCACGGGGTCTTTCTTGTAAGGGCCGCCATATAAGTGATGCCTGCTCCATGCTTAGAGCCATTATCGCATGTGTTTTTACAAACTCCGATTGTATCTTCAGAGGGCTTATAGAGAATGAGTTCCCTTGTGAATGATCACATTTAAGTAAAGACAATTTTCTTCATTTGACCGTATCTTTAAATATTATTTTTAATAAGTTTGAAATGAGCGTAAAGTCCTGTGAGTGTTTGCCACTTATTCACTTGTTAATGGAACCACAGAAATGTGGAACTGGAGGGAATCTCATGTTTACCCAACCTAATCCCTCATTTCTGATGTAAGGAACCAAGGTCCAGGGAGTGTAAAATGATTTGTTCTTGGTCATAGCTAAGACTTGCTTTGGGTTTTACCAAGTCAGAAATGATACCTGCTGCAGTCATGTATGGCAATGTGTTTTTGCATTTTAGATATTTACTCTTAAAATATAAGCTGTTTTCCTAGAGGAATGCTGTTCTCCCAGTCTAGCATGATAGGAAAGAAAATAATGCTACAGCACCGTGGATGTGCAAAGTGAGCAGAAATGCTATCTGAAGGACACTCGGGGGAGGGAGGAGTTGGCTGGGTGGAGGCGGAGCTAGTGTGAGAGAGAATTAGAGACAGAGAAGCTTCATCAGCAAAGTGGCATAGGTAAGAAATTACTGAATATTGGCTTGTGAGCATGTGTGGGTGTGGTGTGTGAGGGTTCTCCAGAGAAGGAGGACCAACAGGATGCATTCAGATATAGACAGAAATTTACTAAAAAAAAAAATGGCTCATGTGATCAGGGAAGCTGACCAGTCCCAAGGTCTGCTGGGTCCATCAGTCAGCTGAAGACATGGGGAGCTGATGGTGTAGTTCTAGTTCAAGGCCAGCATCCTCAACACCCAGGGAGAGTGAATGTTTTAGTTTGAGGCCAAAGGCAGGTAAAAGCTGATGATGTTCCAGTTCAAAAGGACAGTTGGGTAGGAGGAATATTTCCTTTCTTTGGGCAGCATCAGCCTTATTGTTCTTACTGAAGCATTATTCAGCCCTTCTCCTGATTAGGTGAGGATCTTTCGGGAGGTCAGTCTGCGTTACTCATTGTACAAAATTAAACATCGGTCTCATCCCAAAACACTAATATAGTAACACCAAAATAACGTTTGACCAAATATCTAGGCCCTCAATGGCCAATCAAGTTGACACATTTAAAGTTAAGTCTTCAGAGGTAGGTATAAACAATAGTAAGTTAAAACAGAGTGGAAGTAAAATGGTAGTGGAGAAAGAAAATTTGATTCTCTAAGATTAAACTCCTTAAGTGAGAAATCATGTGTGTAAGTTAACATAAACCATTACTCTGTAATTTGAAATTTGCAAAGGAGTTTATTAAATTCTTTACTTAGAATAATATATCAAACAATTCACAGTCATTTATACATAATCGATGTTTATACTTTAAAACTGGATATTTGGTTGACTTTCACTAATATTCTAGTTAGTTTCAAAGCTAGCTTTATTTTAAGCTACTAATTCAGATATAATATTAAAAGTTGTTCATTCATAATTTTTTTGAGATCTGAAGCACAGATGTGGCAAATGCCTCATCACTAGGATTTTGTTATCAGAGTCCTAATTATTTATCTCCTTAGAAGACCAAATAACTTATTTTATCTTACTAAAAATATGACTTTTAAATTAATGCAACATTAAACACAACTATAATGACGTACATCCTGGTATTCTTAATATATGCCATTAAAGATATCAGGAAAATTTTAAGACTATCTTATCTGTCATTCTAAATGTGCTGTTTTAATTTACATCTCAAACTTTCTATAGCCTTTTTCATCTTAGAACTTTATCTTTGTTTATTAAACTTTAAATTTGCATTAAACATATGTTATTTTCACCTTTCAGCACAGTGAATTTTTTAAAACAGATTTTGATCATAACTTCAAAACCATTACGATTTTTCTCACGTGCCCGATGATGTCTGTGTTCATGTTGAAGATTTGATCATATCTGAATTTTCCCAGAAGCAATTCTGTAGTTTTTGAGAGTATAATATCAAAAGAGCTGTTTAGGAGAAAGAAAAATGAAACACGTCGTAAGTGAGAATAGCAACTCGCTCTTCACGTTTTTCAGATTTTGTTTGCCTTTCTAATTATTGGCATACACAGTTCTTTTTGTTTGTTTATGTATTTGTTTAATTGCAGCCACCCATCTATGATTCATAATACAACTATAAAAAATTAAATAGAGTAGAAAATACATACGAAATGTGATGGCTTTTAATAGAGTTATTAACTATCAATATTTATATAATTAAATCAAAAGTTCTGTTGGGGAGGTATAGTTGTATGTATTCATATTTTGTACATATAGTGTGCATGTGTGTATGTGTTTATGATCTCCTTAATTTGCAGTACTTTCTGCTATGTGACATTTTATTTCTTATTTCTAGAGACTTTTATAACCACATTCCTTTGCATTTAAGTTCGAGTACATTTTTCTATGGTGTGGAAATGTGCCTAGCATTTACTGGGCACTCAATGCATATTTATACTAAACATACAGTGTAGTAGGAGATCATTTGAGGAAGAATTACTCTCACTTTACATGTGACAGACATGACCATTATTTTAGTGGCCACTAAAGAAGGGAGAATATAATTGAGAACCAGAAAACCAAGGCAGATGGAAAGGGAACTAACTACAAAGAGAGAGAAGGAAACTGAGGGGATAAAAATACATGCTCTTTGTGCCGAGATAAGCCTGAGTTTATAACAACATGGCCGTTTCCTACCTGTGGGGGCTTAGACACATTACTCAAGTCTAAATGTCAAATTCCTCATCTCTACAGTGGGGGATAATCATGGCTAACCTTTAGGGTTGTTTTGAGAAGTTAGTGACGTTACATATGTATACACGTAGATAGCACGTTGCACTGTGACTCGAAAAGGAAGTTGCTGAAAAATGTTAATTTCCTTCCTTCTCCTTTTATGATGCCTTTGAAGCTGAACTGTTTGGTTTGGCTCTCTCGTCCACTGCTGAATTCCAAGCATCCAGAGTAGTGCTGGGTACGGAGTAATTCAGTGAACTTAAATTATATGAACAGATAGCTGTGGTGATGGGAAGAGAAGGTTAAGAACCCTAGAAAAGAAATGTTCTGTGCCTTGTACTATTGTGCTTAGTCTCAGGGACTGGAAATCAGTTTTTTCCATGGGAATAACGTGATACGAAAATCTAACTATGATCCATCTGACATTGCCAAGTTATTGAAAGATCAAATATGATTTGTTGATGCAATGCTGTCTCATATGTCATCCCTAAAATTTTAGCTTCTTTTCCTTTCCCCTCTTACATTTGTGCTTTACTGTTGTGTTAAGACACATTTCCATATTCTTAGAATGCTTATAGATTGACCAGATAGTCAGTTTCTTGTGCTGCCTAAGTCCAACTGAAGTCATACTTACTACAATATGACTTCCTTTCTATTACATTAGAAGTAATGTAGGTCACATAGGTAAAAATTTATAATGTTTTGATGCTTGTAAAAATGTAATATCATTAGTTATGTATTTTGAAAAAAAGCTGGAGAATCACATATACCACTTAAAGATTTACTGAGGTAATGGAAAAGGAATCTGTTTGTTTGTTAGATTATTTATTTTACCAACCTTGGGGTACCCAGTGATGGAAGGTGGAATTATGAGTCCAAGTTTTATAAATAAATGCTTTTATTGGTAAAATAGATATAATAATGTAATAAGTAGACCTACTACCTAAACTTGAGAGTAGTGTTACACGAGATGATCCACATTAAAGCTTTTAGCAAAGTTCTAGTCACTTTGAAAATCTCGGTTGTTGGTGTTATAGTTATCATTATTATCACCAGTATTATTAGTGTTTGGTCTTACTAACATTCAGTATTATTATCAACAGTCAGTTTTAAATTGTTTTGATTAAATGACACTGTCTCATTTGTTAAGCAGAATGTTTTGACCCAGGCAGAAAAGCCAGGCTCCCCTGTCCACTAAATAAACATGTGGTCCAGATGGACCCACAAAATATTTGAAATTTGAATGTCATCCTATCATAGGTGATTGGAAGTGTATTTAAGAGAAAATCAGATGAAACTTCCTTTTATCCTAAAGAGAGTTATCTCTGTGATTAGACACAAAGTTCATGAAAACAGGG
>CAUYQV010013251.1:0-16381 GCA_963574575.1 Galagoides demidoff | reverse complement strand
GTACCCCTGAACTATGTGACCCTCATCTTATGATCATGAAGTAATGTATTTGTGATGTATCTTGTAATTTATGAACCAATATGTACCCCCAGCCTAAGTTGTGTAAATGATGTACCCTTACCTTGTGACCCCGAGCTATATTGAGTTGTGCAACCTGAATGATTTGGCTTCTGTATTACACTAGCTTGCTGACCCCGCATGACTATGCAAAATAATGGTTTAAAAGGATTTCTCACCCACTATTCAAGGCTGCTTGCCTCTATGGTATCAGCCCCCGGTAGGTGCACCTGCAAGTGTATCAAATTATCAATAAATTTCTATTAATTAATTATACTTGAAGTGGAGTCCATCCTTCTCTTGCATCTGCCATTTTATTTCACTATAATAGACATACTTTTATTTGACAATGTCAATGTTACTTTTTGCATCATTATTATTATTATTGCTCAATATGTAGTTGCAAAAAAATAAAAATTAAAAAAATAAGAAAGAGAATGAGTAATGTGGAAAAAGTTGAATGTAACTAAACATTCACTAATACAGCAGTAATAGAGGTCTTTATGGGACAAAATTATGTAAAATTTATTTATTTTTTTCATGTCTTTCATTGACAAATAATAATTATGTATACTTAATGGTGTACAACATGTTTTGAAATATGTACACATTATGGTATGACTAACTAGATCTAATTAACATATGAATTCAGTCACACATTTAACATTTACTTTCTGTGGTAAGAACATTTAAAATCTATACTCTTTGCAATTTTCAAGTTTATAATACAATGTTACTAAGTATAGTTACCACATTGTACAATAGGTCTCAGGAACTTTTTTCTTCCAAATAAAATTGTGCATTTTTAACCAACATCTCCCTAATTCCCACCCTCCAGCCCATAGCCTCTCTTTGCTTCTATGAGTTCAACTTTTTCCCATAATAGCTGTACTAATGTACAGGCCTACATCAATGTTGCAACCGGCCCCTTTCCTCAACATTTTTGTCAACACAATATTTTCATCTTTTTCATACTAGCCTTCTTAAACAGGTGTGGGATAATAACTCATTGTAGTTTTAATTTGAATTTTCCTGATGATTACAGTTTTTCAAATACCTGTTGGCCATTTGTATATTTTCTTTTGAGAAATGTTTATTCAATTCCTTACCCCAGTTTTTAATTGTGCTATTTCTTTTCTTGCTATTGAATCATTTGAGTTCCTTGTATATTTTGGACATTAACCCCTTATTAGATGTATATTGTGTGTATATTTTCTCCCATTCAGAAGGTTGTCTTTTCACTTTTTTAATTTTTTTCTTTGCTATACAGAAGCATTTTAGTTTAACATAATCCCCCCTTTTTTTTCTTGCCTGGACTTTCGGGGTCAGATCCAAAAAAATAATTACCAAAAAAAAGTCATAGAGATTTTCCTCTATGCTTTCTTTTGGTAGATTTACAGTTTTATGTCTCATATTTAAGTTTTTAAGCCATTTAAAGTTTATTTTTGTGTATAGAATGAAAAAATTATAAAATTTAAATGCATAATTTCAATTAAGTTGGGAGGAAATTAATAGGAATGGCATCTTTAAAGGAGTGATATTATTTGAGAAATAAAAAATAATTTAATTATATGTTAACAAATCAAAACTAACACAATATAATTCCACTTCCTCTGGTAACTAGGACTAGATGAATGAAAGAAAATTTTATAAGTGTTTATAAGAAAAAAATGCAAAAAAATGAAATATCTAAGGAGGAGGCAAGATAGCAGCTGAGTAACAACTTCTTTGCAACTGGGCACTATGAGATTGGGGAGAGAAGACTTTGGCTTGTGGGCTTTATCCAAAAAACTTCTTTGGGGATGCAGGAAGGCAGCAAGAGACTTCTGGACCCCAAGAGGAGGACAGAAGCAGTGGAGAAGTGGCAAGTGTTTGTATTCAGTCTGAGGCTGTGGAGACTGCTATCGCTGTAGCTACAGCAAAAGTGCTATTGCAGTCAGGGAAGGTGTTTCCTGAAAGTTGTTTTCATTTTTTGGACTTGGGGATTTGGTAGAGCTACCTTGAAAAACCCTGGGTGAGTATGCAAGTGACTTTTAGTGGTTTCCAGAATCTGAGACCAAGCAACTAGACAGATAAAGATCTATTGTTTGGCTGTGGGCCAAGCACAGCCATTGTAGGCTTCCGCAAGCTCTGCCCTTAGGGTTCCAGAATGAAACCATGCTGGGAGAACTTGGGCAAGGGATCAGGTGACTTTGAACAGCACCCAGAGGCCAGGACTCAGATACCAGTGGAGAAAGGGGATTTCATTGTTCTGCAGTAGGAGAGCTGCCTTGCAGTCATGGCCCTCAGGGGCACAGAGTGAGGCCACTTTGGCAGGCCTGATAAGCAGGCAGCCAATTCAGGAGAGATCCCAGCAACACATGCTTTTCTGAGAAAGCATCTGTTTAGCCAAGGGTTGTGGTTAAAGTGTCATTTAAGCAGGGTGAGGAGAGATTCAGGCTCCCAACCCTGCTTGGTTAGAAGGCAAAGCAGCCCGTAGTGGCCTTCAGTCTCCATATTATCAGCTGTATGAACATTGTGATTAGCATCTCATACCCCAGAAGATCACCCATTGCCCAGGCAATATTTAGCAAGATATATATATATATAGCAACATATATACATATATTTGTTGCTTTTTTTTTTTTGGCCAGGGCTGGGTTTGAACCCACCACCTCTGGCATATGAGGCCAGTGCCCTACTCCTTTGAGCCACAGGCACTACCCTGCTTTTTTTTTTTTTTAATTTCAACTTTTTCCACCCAGATTTTTCTTTTCCTTTTATTCTTCATTTTTCTAGTGTAAATAGAATTTTTCACTGTTGCCTTCTTTAATAATAAGAGCTTCACTTTTCCTAGTTTTTCTACCCCTGTTATTTGTTCTTTTCCCAATTTTATCCTGTAAGATTTTTTTGTTTGTTTTGGTTTGATTTATAGTATTTTTGTTTCTCTTCTATATTTGGTGGAGGTAGAGTACTGTGTCTGCCTGTGCCGGAAAAGAGCTGTAGACCTCAAGGGAACCATCCAACCCAGCACTCCCAGGGTCAGGGGTTTTTAAAGTGTGGGTCAAAGTACCCTACCATATACCACTAGTATTCCTGTCTCCCTCTTTCTGTGTCTCTCTTTTTTTATCAATCTTCCCTTTTACTCACTCCTTTTCCTTTCTCTCATTTTATTTTTCTTTTTTCCCTTCTTGGTCTTCAAGAAGGGAAGCTCAATTCCTATACTCATCATTTTAGTATAGGAAGCATCAATACCTTAAGTCAGAGGCACAGTAACTTAGAGAGCAAGAGGAAGTGAAAAGACAAATAGGGCAAGGAAAACAAAAGAAAACCCTCATGAGGAAGACATAGCAGAAAAATGCAGGCAACATGAAAAGCCACACCAGGGAAACCTTCCCCCCTTCAAGGGACCTTAGGGTAGCTGCTGCAGAGGAGTCCACCCATAAAGAAACATTAGAAATGACAGAATAGGAATTTAAAATATGGATGATAAAAACAATGAAGGAAATTTCTGAGAAAGTGGAACATAACCAAAAGGAAATCCAAAAACAAAATCAAATAAGAAATGACAATATGAAAAACATAGAAAAGATATAGCAGAGGAATTGAAGCAGTCAATTAGGGAACTTAAGATACAATAGAAAGTATCAGTAATAGATTAGACCATGCAGAAGAAAGAATCTCAGAGGTAGAGGACAAAGCACTTGAGGTAGCTCAGATACTTAAAAAGTCAGAGAAAAAGAGAGAGAAACCACAACACTCACTAAATTATGGGACTTCATGAAGCAAACAAACATACGAGTTATAGGTGTCCCAGAAGGGTAAAAGGGATGCCCTGGGAGAATGTAAGAAAATTATAAACTGGAAAAAAGTATAAATGAAAAATTTCTAAATATCACCAGAGAATCTGACATACTCCTTTCAGAGCGATGTCAGACCCCAGGTCATCTCAACTCAAATTGAGCTTCTCCAAGACACATTGTGGTTAACCTGAGCAAAGTCATGACAAAAGAAAAGATTCTACAAGCTGCAAGGAGTAAACTCCAATTGACCTATGTGGGCAAACCCATAAGGGTAACTGCAGACTTCATGAATGAAACTTTTCAATCCAGAAGACAATGATCATCTACCTTTACTCTACTTAAACAAAATAATTTACAGCCCCAAATTCTATATCCTGCTAAGTTAAGATTTCAAATTAATGGACAAATCAAATCTTTTGTTGATATGGAAACACTGAGAAAGTTTGCCACAACAAGACCAGCTCTACAAGAAATACTTTGACCTGTTCTACACACTGGGCTGCCAGCAAAGTAAGCATTCAAAAATTAAAAGACAAAACCTAGCTCCCACAATGATACAAAAGATAAAACTAAGCAATGGACTTCATGAAATAAGATGAATAGAATACTAAAACATTTATCAATTACCTCAACAAATGTTAATGGCTTTAATTCCCCACTGAAGAGGCATAGACTGGATGATTGGATAAAAAAGAAAAAACAAAACAAAACAAGCCATCCATTTGCTATCTGCAGGAAAACACACTTAGCCTTCAAAGGACAAATTAAAACTCTGAGTTAAGGGTTGGAAAACAATTTTTTCAGGCAAATGGAATTCAGAAGAAATAAAATTCTGAAATTTGATTTTTAGCAACTTCGGTAAAAAAAGACGATGATGGACACTTCATATTGGTCAAGAGAAAAATACAACAAAAAGACATTTCAATTCTAAATATTTATGCACCCAACTTAAATGGTCACAGATTTGTAAAAAAACCTTAATTAGTCTGAGCAATATCCCATAACACCATAATTGCAGGGGATGTTAACACTCCTCTTACAGAAGGGACTTAATTGTGATCCTAGAACAACTGTGTTTGACAGATTTATATAGAACATTCCATCGCAAGGCTAAAGAATATACATTCTTCTCATCAGTCCATGGAACAGTCTCCAAAATTGATCATATCTTGACACAAAATAAACCTCAATAGAATCAAAAGAATTGAAATTTTACATTGTATCTTCTCAGATCACAAGGTGATAACAGTGGAACTTAACTCCAACAAAAATGTTCAACCCCACATAAAGACATGAAAATTAAACAACCTTATGCTGAATGACAGTTGAGTACAGGAAAAGATAAAAGAGGAAATCGTTAACTCCATTGAGCATAATAGCAGTGAAGACACAAGCTACCAAAACCTGTGGGATACAGCAAAAGAAGTCCTGAGAGGAAAATTTATAGCTTTTAGATACCTACATCCAAAAACCAGAAAGAAATCACATGAACAAATATGGTTCATATGGAAAAGGAAAAAGCCAAATCCCAGTAGATGAAAAGAAATATCCAAAATTAAATCAGAAAGTAATGGTACTGAAAACAAAAGAATCATTCAGAAAATTAATGAAACAAGGAGTTGGTTTTTGAAAAAATAAATAAAATAGATAAACTTTTGGCCAGACTAACCAGAAATAGAAAAGTAAAATCTCTGGTAACCTCAATTAGATATGATAAAGGGGAAATAACAACAGATGCCACAGAGATGCAAGAACTTATCTCTGAATATTACCAGAAACTCTATGCTTAGAAATTTGACAATGTGAAGGAAATGGATCAATATTTGTAATCACACCATCTCCCTAGATGTAGACAGGGAGACACAGATCTACTGAACAGACCAATTTCAAGCACTGAGATCAAAGAATTAGATCTCAGCAGGCTCAGGCTCTAATCTTTAATCCACACCTGGTTACCCTGGAGAGTGGGGAGGGAGTAGGGGTGATAAACTTACAGGATATCTATCATTCACCCATTCTGAAATCTTTTTTTAGTTATTTTTTAGTTATTTTAGTTAGTCTATACACAGCAGAAGCTTGAGGATGAATTAGAATTAGAACACTGAAGAGTATAGGCATAGGTTACACATTTCTTAAACTGATCAAAGCCATCTATAACAAACCTACAGATAATATTTTATTGAATCAAGTAAAACTGAAAGCCTTTCCACTTAGAACTAGAACCAGACAAGGTTGTCCTCTATTGCCACTACTATTCAACATAATGCTGGAAGCTCTGGCCAATGCAATCAGACAAGAGAAGGAAATAAAGGGTATTCAAATGGGATCAGAGGAGGTCAAACTCTCACTCTTTGCTGACAATATGATCTTATACTTAGAAAACCCAAAGGCTCAACCACAAGACTCTTGGTAGTGACCAAAAAATACACAAATGTCTCAGGATATAAAATCTATGTCCATAAATCACTAGCTTTGTATATGGCAATAATAGCCAAGCTGAGAAGCTAATTAAGGGCACAATCCCCTTCACAGTAGCCTCAAAGGAAATGATATACCTAACAAAAGACATGAAGGATGTCTATAAATTGTGAAACCCTAAGAAAAGAAATAGAAGAAGATATTAACAAATGGAAGAATATACCAGCTCATGGCAAGGAAGAATCAACATTGTTAAAATGTCTATACTTCCTAAAGCAATCTACTGATTCAATGTTATCCCTCTTAAAATACCAACACCATACTTTCAAGATTCATAAAATGTAATTCTGCACATGTATGGAACCAGAAAAAATCCCATATAGCTAAGGCAATTCTTAGCAATAAAAACAAAGCCAGGGGCATCAGCCTACCCGATTTTATTTTTCTTACTTCGTCACCCTCGGTAGAGTGTTGTGCTGTTACAGCTCACAGCAACCTCCAGCTCTTGGGCATATGCAATTCTCTTGCCTCAGCCTCCTGAGTAGCTAGGACTACAGGCGCCTGCCACAACACCCAGCTATTTTTTGTTGCAGTTTGGCTGGGGCCAGGTTTGAACCTGCCACCCTCAGTATATCGAGCCAGCACCCTACTCACTGAGCCACAGGTGCCGCCCCAGCCTACTAGCTTTTATAATGTACTACAAACCATAGTGATCAAAACAGTATGATATTGACACAAAAATAGAGACGTAGACATCTGGAACTGAATAGAAATCCATGAACTAACAACTTGCAGCCACCTAATCTTTGATAAACCAAATACGAACATACACTGGTGGAAAGAATCCCTATTCAATTAATGGTGCTCAGAGACCTGGGTACCCACATGTAAAACACTGAAGCTGAACCTGCACATTTCTCCACTCACAAAAATTCATTCAACATGGATAAAAGATCTAAATTTCAGGGCCAAACCAATTAAAATCCTCAAGGAAAGCAGAGGAAAATACCTGAAAGTATCAGCCTGGGGAAAGACGTCATGAAGAAGATTTCCATGGCAATTGCAACAACAAAATAAACAAACGGGACTTAATTAGGCAGAGAATCTTCTGTACAGCTAAGGAGATAACAAAAGTTTATAGATAACCTACACAATTGGAAAGGATATTTGCATACTTTGAATTGGACAAAAGTTTAATAACCAGTATCTGCCAAGAACTCAAATTAATCAACTTGAAAAAAGCCAATAATCCATTGTATTAATGGGAAGGAAAGATGAATAGAACCTTCTCTTAAGAAGAAAGATGGATGGCTAAAAAGGATATGAACAAATGCTTATCATCCTTAATTATTAGAGAAATGCAAATTAAAACCACCCTGAGTTATCATCTAACCCCAATGAGAATTGCCCACATCACAAAATCTGCAGATGCTGGTGTGAAAGTGGAGAGATGGGAACACTTTTACACTGCTGGTGGGACTGCAAACTAATACAACCTTTCTGTAAGAAAGTATGGAGAACCCTCAAAGAACTGAAACTAAGACCTCCCATTTGATCCTGCAATCCCAGTACTGGGCATTTACCCAGAAGAAGAAAAAAATCCTTTTACCATAAGGACACCTGCACTACACTGTTTATTGCAACTCAATTTATAATCGCCAAAATGTGGAAACAGCCTAAATGCCCACCAACCCAGGAATGGATTAACAAGCTGTGGTATATGTGTACCACAAGAATGGAGAAGCAAGAATCTTATGTACTCAATTCTGATATGAGGATGATTAATGACCTAGCACATGGTGAGGGGAGAATAGAAAGAGAGAAGGAGGGAGGAGGCTGGGGGATCACGGTGTGTGACATACCTTTTATGGGTAGGGCACAATTAAAGAGAGACTTTACCTAACAAATACAATCAACATACCCTGGTTCAAAAAACTACCAAAAGAAAAAAAAAAAAAGAATATAAAGAGATAAAATACTACCATCGGACCCCTCCCATCTTAATAAATTTACCAGGGCCCCTGATAGAACTAGAAGAAACAAAATTTACTACTTACTAACCAACTAATGTCACCAGGAAAAATAACAAAAAAAAGATTTCAGAATGGGTGAATGATAGATATCCTGTAAGTTTATCACCCCCAGTTCATCCCCACTCTCCAGGGTAACCAGGTGTGGATTAAAGATTGGAGCCTGAGCCTGCTGAAACCAAAGCGTAAAGGCTTCTACTCAGTGATCCTGCCCATACCAACAGCAGTGAAGATGAATAGAATCCCTGCCTGGATACATCACTTATGCGTGAAAATGGCCAGTGATGGGGTATGGATGGTCCAATGACACCTAGGGCATCTCTACCCTGAAAAAAACAGACTACAGGGCTGCTGCAGTCACCTACCAGGAGCTGACTAGTCTACACATAGCAGAGGCTTGAGGATGAGCACCAGCAGCGTGAGACTCGTTACTGATTCTTTGCTTTGGACTTTTTCACCTTCCTTCCTTAATCTTAGGTGTAATACACGATGAAGATTGTGAAAAGTGTATCCAAAAGTTAACCCAAACTAGAAAAACTGTCAAAATTCAGTTATTGGTTTACTCTTATTGTGAATATACAGGAAAGCCTGAAGGTACTTGTATATACAATAATACCCAATATCAGATATGTGTGCTTCCCAGTGGGCCTGCTGTTTGCTATAATTCCTCTCAACCCCCAGAGCAAACTGAATTTGTTATGTGGTATACTGATATCCCCAGAAAGGCAGTAACTCGAGTTATAACAGAAGGAATACCTAAACAAATAAAAAAAATTAATAATAATTTTGCAATATATACAGACACATGTCTTTTTATGTTTTCAATAATAACTAGAAGTTTTCCATGTAGGAATACTATATTTTTCTAAAGAATTATTTCTATGTATTTCATATTTTGTGTTGTCATGTTAACTTTAATTCTCTAATTGTTAATGGTATACAATGGATATTTCTATATTGAACTTAAAAAAACAATAATATAATGGTAAACATGAAACAAAAGAGTTTTGGAGATTGACTGCACACACACACAAGAAACATACACACACGCAAACACAATAATCAGATAAATAAAACACACAGATTCCATTAATATAATGTGTAAGGTACCATTTCCATTTTCTTAATTTTAAACAAAAGTAGATAGGCACAGCGCCTGTAGCTCAGTGATTAGGGCACTGGCCACATACCTGGAGGCTCTTGGGTTTAAACCTGGCCCAAGGACAACTGCAACAACAACAACAAAAATAGACAGGCATTGTGGTGGGCACCTTTAGTCCCAGATAATTGGGAGGCTGAGGCAAGAGAATCACTTAAGCCCTAGAGTTTGAGGTTGCTGTGAGCTGTGACACTACTGCACTCTACCAAGGGTGACATAGTGACACTCTGTCTCAAAAAAAAAAAAAACCCCAAAAGTTGATAAATTTATTATATCTTATTGTATTTTAATTTAATATTATAAATATACCTAAGCAAAGATAATTTAATATAATTCATCTGCCTTATTATCATTAAAAAAATGAAATATCTGATTTCATCCAAAAAAGATAAGATTAAAGTAAAAAATAAACATAAATCATTGGTAAAGAAAACAGATTGCAAATTTTAACTAATTTCTATAGGTCCCCATTTACAGTGAATATATATTCTATGTAATTCAGTTAAAAACAAAGATTATGAAACTGGATATAGCTGAAAATGGTAGTGATTTGCCCATAACAGTCAGCCTTTACTATTTCACTGAATGCTGGACCAGTCTTCTTTTACCCCTGTGTTTGTGCTTGGGGGCATTCTTTGTCTACATCATCATGCTCTACCTATGTCTCCCCAGAGTAACATTTAATCAGTGACTCCTCAGAGTTGGTGAGTGAACAGCTCAAATGCTTGACTTTTTGAAGTGTGGAAATTATCACAGAGACCTGCCTTTTTTGTTGTCTGCCACAAATACTAGTGAGATTAAGATCAAGTCACCAACAGTGGATTCCTCTTCTTCCCTATAAAATTTGCTCATTTCCTGGAAATGATGCAGGGATCATGTCTGAAATAAAGTGTGCACATCAAACTCCTTCTCTCAGGATCTTCTCAGGAAGTCAAACTGTGTTATAGTATAAAAATTTATATATATATATAGCAATAAAATTGATATATTTGTGAGGTGTACTTAAAATTTTTAAAGTTTGGAAACAAAATAATGGCAAACATAATGAAATTACTTTTAGAAAAAGCTTATGTTACTGTACGAACAATAAAAAATGTTCATGGCAAGAATGTTTTCTACAGCTAAACAGGAACTTTACTAAATCATTCACCAAGAAGCTATACTATTCTAAGCCTGTATAACATAGCTTAAGAATGACGTGATGATACTAAATCTGTATAATATAGTTTCAGAAAAATGAAGGAAAAATATTAGAGAATTCAAAAGAGCAGGAACAAGTTCATAATTATTGGGGGAGATTTTAATATGTCTGAAAGCAATTGAAAAAGTCAGTGGACAGGAAAGTCAGTCTTCACTGACACAGAAACTCTGAGCAATGCAATTAAGAAATTGTATAATACAGTAAGAAACCATGTAACAGAATTATGAATATACAATTAAGACATTTGACCTCATTTATATTTATAGAATACAGCATTGACCATTGATGTACATATGACATATTGACAAAAATGATCAAATGCTGGTCTATAAAGAGAGCCTCAATAAATTTCAAAGGATTGATTTCATCAAAGAATGTTCCCTGACTACAACAGAATCAAGCCAGAAAATAATATCATAAGTAAAACTATAAAAATTCCAACCTTGTTAAATATTAAACAATGCATTTCTACATAATTCTTAAATTGCAAAAATTTATGAAACAGAGTATAAATTAGAAATATTTTCAACCAAATTATAACAACACCAAAAAATATCAAAATTTATTGGACACAGCTAAAGCAATCTTTAAGTGAGAAATTTTTAGCATCAAATGCATATATTGAGAAAAAAAAGAGTGAAAATCAATAATATAAACCTCCATATCAAAAACTTAGAAAAGAATACTAAATCTAATACAAAGTAGAAAAGGCTAATAATAAAGATAAGCAGAGAGTTTTGTGAAATTAAAAAAAAAAGCATAATTTTGGGAAAGAATTCACAAAGCCAAAGTTTGATCATTTGGAGTAATTGGTAACATTTATAAATTTCTAGCATGATTGATCAAAAAAAATGAAATCAGAAACTATAATTATAATTATAAGAAATCAGAAACTAAAAAAAAATCAGAATAAAAAAAGAAATCAGGAACTGTAATTGTAATTAAACTATAATTATAATTGTCTGAGACTATAATGGAAAAAAACAAGTATCACTGCAAATGTTCAGATATTTAGCAACATAACAGAAGAATATTATGATACACTCAATGCCAATAATGTGACAGTTTATATACTATGACAAAAACATGATTTAACAAAACTGATAGAAAGAGAAGTAAAAAGTTTGAATACTCTTATTGCAAATCATTCTTGTAAATGTTTCCTCAAAATAAACTTTATGCCTACATGGCTTGATTAGGGAATGTTTTCAGATATTAAAATAAGAAACAGCATTGATCTGACACAAACACTGAATATAATACTGAAAAAGGAAACACACTTAAAAACTTATGAGGTTGGGCAGTGCCTGTGGCTCAAAAGGGTAGGGCACCGGTCCCATATGCCAGAGGTGGTGGGTTCGAACCCAGCCCTGGCCGGAAAAAAAAAAAAAAAAACTTATGAGGTCAATAGATCCCTGACAAGGCTAAGGAAGAAAATGCACAAATCAATCTCTTCTCTGAACAATGATGCAACTACCCTAAATCAATTAGCAAATTAACCTGTATAATATCTAAAATGATACTGTAATATATACTCATAAAACAAGTCTATACTTCTAAGTCAAGGGTTGTTTAAAATAAATAAATTAATCAAAAATCACAGTAAGAGAAAAAAGGGGAAAAATAATCTCAGAATTATATGAAAAAGTAAATAACTTATCATAAAAAAGACTGTTAAAATCTGGGAATAGGAAGCAATCCAATCTCCTTAAACTGATAAACACTATCAATAAGAATTTCAGAGTAGATTTTGTTATGTTACTAATGTAAAATCATAAAAATATTATAAGTTTTAGATTCACCAATCACTTTATGTTGCCTCCAGATTTATGAAAAACCCAAGATTGTCCCATAGTTTTAATGAAAGTATCCATTTGGTTTGTGCCTTGCACTTGTATTTCTTTTGCTTTTTATGTCGCCACATACCTTTCCATGGTAGGTGATGCTCTCTTTTCAGGCACCCATGGCTTTGTCCCATAGGTGCTGGGAGCTCTGTGACTGTAATGCCCTGCTGCTTACCCATCATCAGAACATCCTGGGCTGATAGTTGCCTCATGCAAGGTAAGGCCCCTTTCTGGTGTGGCCAGTCCAGAACACAACCAATATGAATGTGTAAGTGCCCATCCTCTCACCCCAACAAGGATCATGCGGGGGTCGAGGGAGACCTTCACAACCTTAGAACTCCCTGCAGGGTGGCCTAAGGCCTCCTCTGAGATGGCTGCAGAGCTTCCAGCTTCTCCACCTGCCTAGTTCTCCTTCTCTGCCCTTCTCTTCTCAGTTTTTCCTCCAAGAATGGTGCCTGATACACCTGCCATGTAGGTGCCCCCCATATCAACTTCCTGGGGGACCCAGACAGCTGCAGGTGCAGCTCCACACTTTGTGTTTTTGTTTTAAGGGCATGACTGAAGAATATCAGTCCACAGAATTTAAATTCCATAACTCCTCTATGTGTGTTTTACATGTTTATGCTTCTTTTCCTCTATAACATCAAGCAAGACACTATTTTGTCACATATTGATTTAATAGACCTTTGAATTATTTTCTTAAAGTACACAGCCTAGAGTGGAATAACCAGATCGTACATTTATGTGTGTGTGTATGTGTACATGTGTGTATGTATACACATACTATATACAAGTTATATTGTCTATGTTATGTAAGTAAACTATATATATTTATGAACGTATATTTTATCAATCTGTAACACACATGTGCTATTATAGCAGCTATCCTAGTACCTGACATAAATAGATATTATCCTATTTACAAATTAAGAGATATAAAATAAAACTCATCTTTCTTTTAGTTTGAAAATTATATTGCTAGTAACATTGAATTAAAATATACATATATATGTGTGTATAGATATATCTATATAAAACTTTATAAAATCTTTAGCAAAGTATATTTGATAAAAACAAATGCAATATGAATATTACACTGAATTGTTTTTACTGTTCTTTTTTTAAAACAGTACATAAATCCTTAGTTTTCTATACAACAGTTTTCTCTAGGACTTAATGATATATAAACCCATAATAAATTAGAGATGTTTGATAGCATAAATTTATTTTTCATTCAAATTGGTGTTATGAGTTGGCATAATAAATACAAATTTTCTTAAAAATAACTATTATAGAGATATGTATATATTTGGAAACATAAATCTCAGTTCTAGAACTTTCCAGTAATTTAAGCTTTCATGACACTATTCCCTTATCTGTTTGAATGTATATACAAATGCCTCCTATGTGCCATAAACGTGATGATGAAGCTTGTAAAGTACATGGAATAATATCTGCTCTATAGTAGAGGTCTTGAAATTCACACTGTACAGAAAAGAGAGGATCTAGCTGGCCCATACTTCAAGGCAAAAATGAGCAGAAGAAACTAGCACAAAGTATTACAGGTACTTAAGGGAAGTGTGTGTGCTTAAGGGAAGAGTCATATCTTGATGTGCTTGTATTGCTAGAAATAATGATTTAATACTCTTAAAATCAATTTTCAATTGTTTATTGTAAATAAGTTAGGAATTTAAGTAGGAAAATGATTGCAGATGATGGACAAAAAGGAAGAGAGACAGGAGAGAATTGGATCAGAGTAAAGCATGTATTCATTCAGACAGGAGAAGCCATACTGGGAGCCCCAATTATGTTGCAAAGTGTGACAGCCTGGAGCCTGATGTTCTCCAACAGAAAAGCTGTCTTGCCAGAGCTTCACTCCCCCACCCCCACACCCCACAAGCGCAAGTGGGCTCAGAGGTCACTGAGCACTGAGAGACAAGGCTCACTGACCTCTCAGGAACAGTGAGTGCATCTGGGATGTTAGAAAAATATCAAGGGAGCACTGAACATGCTGGAGACAGGGTGGGCACCTAAACCCTGTTAAGAGAGAAAAAGGCTCTCAGGAAGATAAGGAGGACAATACTTCCTTTCTTCTGTTTTCTCAGTATTGGGAGCAGCACCAGTTCATATGCCCACAAGTATTTCCGCAGGTTTAATGGCCACTCTTGAGATATGTTTGTGTGGTCTGATTGGGGTCTGCTTTGACACCAGCTCCTGGACTGTGTTCCCTGTTACATTCCCTGCTTGTGTTAAGATCACAAATAATTTAGGGTAATAAAAGTAAGAGGTAAATCAGTGTAATTAAGGTAGTTAGTTAAAGAAATAGTTTGGTTCGAAAATGCAAGCCCAGCAAGAGCCATGATATAAGGGTTTAGCCTTTCCCCCATTAGATCGATGATTAAAATGGTGATGTGTGTAATAGAAAGGGCGGTAGCCTAAAGTTAGGAGCTTCACAAATGTCCTCATGTTTAGAGGTGGAAAGTCCCCCAACCTAGTTTTTTACAACTGTATTCTTGTGTCTTTGACTCTTTATTTTTCCTTCATCTTCTCCTCCTGCCAGTTATTGTCACACTCATAGTGTCATTTGGGGCTGGTTCCCAACAGAGTATGAGAAAGCAGATGTGACATGGCTGTGGAGAGCATCCCAGAGCAGCCATCTAAGGGAGAGCTAATAAACAGTGTCTGGGGAAAACACACTGCTACGGGAACTCCTAAAGACAGTCCTCTAATGATGGCTCCCACATAGCAGGTGTGAATACTGGGAAAACAGGCTGCTACAGGAACTCCTAAAGACAGTCCTCTGAAGAGGCTCCTACAGAGTGGGTGTGAATAAGTGTTTACAAAGAACAGGTTCTAAGGACATGAGGGGAGGAATGTGGTGCTGTATATTCTAGCTGGATCAGAAGGCCTGAGAGTCCAAGCAGACTATAGGCTACCTGAATGAATAAAAGCCGGGGTGATGGTGCAGCCAGACTCCCATGAACACAGGGTGCAAGGAGACACTCTGCCTTGTTACAGTTCATGGATGAAAAGTGTTAACAGAATGACTTACATAGAAATTATAGTCAGAGTACCTGAGGAAAAATAAAACATTTTTCATCATTTGGACTCATAATGTGACATCAAAGGGAACATTTAAAAGTTAGTAACTAAGGAGAGGGCAGTGGCTCATGCCTGTAATCCTCACACTCTTGGAGGTCAAGGCAGGTGGATCGCCTGAGCTCATGAGTTAGAGCATAGCCTGAGCAAAAAGCTAGACCCTGTCTCTAAAAATAGCCAGGTGCTGTCGTGGGCACCTATAGTCCTGGCTACTTCAGAGGCTGAGGCAAGAGGTTCATTTGAGCCCAAGAGTTTCAGGTTGCTGTGAGCTATGACATCATGGCACTCTACCCAGGGCAACAGAGGGAGATTGTCTCAAAAAAAAAGGAAGTAATAATTCAGATATACAGTTTATTTGAGTAATATTTTTTGAATGCCTACTCTGGGATTAAAAAAGAAAACACTTAGAAAATGAGACTATAAAACCAAATTAGACATAGCTTTGCTCTTGAAGAGGTCGAGTAATCAATCTGCCTTAAGCAAACTTTTAAAAAGTGTATTTTAAGTAATAATATTTTATTTTATTTTTTTACTTTTTTTTTTTTTTTAAGACGGAGCCTCAAGCTATCCCCCTGGGTAGAGTGCCATGGCATGACAGCTCATAGCAACCTCCAACTCCTGGGCTCAAGCAAGTCTCCTGCCTCCACCTCCCAAGCAGCTGGGACCACAGGCGCCCGCCACAACGCCCGGCCATTTTTTGGTTGCAGCCATCATTGTTGTTTGGCGGGCCCGGGCTGGGGATTCGAACCCGCCACCTTAGGTGTACGTGGCTGGCGCCTTAGCCGATTGAG
>CAUYQV010013248.1:0-19012 GCA_963574575.1 Galagoides demidoff | reverse complement strand
TTTTTAACCTTTGTTCAGCTCTACCTCCATTCTTTTCCTCTTCTTGGTGCCTTGAATACAAAGTTTTGTTAGATCAAAAATAAAATCTGTAACCTTCAATCTCTCTCTTCTAGTGCTGCCAAAGTACTTTTTTTAAAAAATGAAAATCCATGCAATTCACCTTGGGGTTAAAATTCTTCACCATTTCCCTAAAGCTGGAGAAATAAAGACCTGATTCTAGAGTAGCACCCAAGGCTCTTTATGTGGGACACAGCCTTCCTGTCCAGCCTCACATCTTATCCCTTCCCACATTGCACACTCTCCGTCAGCCAGCTGACCTGTTTATAGAACTAATATCACTATTACTCTTTGACTTCTGTACCTCTGCATATAGTGTATTCTCTGGCAGGCCCTTTACTATCTTTGCACACCTGCTCAATTCCTACAGGTCTTAGTTAAAGCAGTGACTATTTTTAGTGAAACTTCTTTCACCCTTTTCCCAAGCATATTCAATCAGCTCATTCTCTACATTCTTATAGTACTTAATATATACAACTCATGCTGTATTATAATGTATTTACATGTTTCTCTTCCTAGGTTGTGAACTTGTTGAAGGTAGGGATGGTGTTTATTCATTTCTATCCCTCATGCTTAGTACAGTGCCTCCAAGCACAATAAAAGCTAAATAAAGAAAAAGGTGGTGTTTCTTGTATGTCAGCAAAGAGGATTTTCTCTTCCAGTTTTTACGTTCCATCTCTATCTTTTACAGTGTCCAAGTGAAAGACATCCTAATATTTTAGGTGACTTTCAGGTCATTCTCTTGTTCTACCTGGGTAGAAATCCACCAGTTGACATCCTCAATTGTCTTTCCCATATTAGCTCTACACTTCTTTGTTAGAATGTGCTTAAATAATTTGATTTTTACCATTTCTATTTGTTTATATCAAATGAAGGAACTCATCTTTTGATTGGACCACTAGATTATACCTGGCCTATTTTTTTCCAACATTGTACTTAAGTTTATAGTCAAGTACTAAATTAAGCTGTGTGTACCTTGACTTTTACTATAGGTGTGTTTTACAGCTTCTGTAAAGAACAGATTGGGTTTTACACTTAAAAACCAACTGTTTTTGGTTCCTGCTAGTCCCTGTTGAGTTTCAAGTGTTCGCTGGAGTATTAGGAGGAGGGGCTGAAGAATTGTCTGATGATTATGGTAACCAGTTGTACCTTTTTAGCCACCTAGAATTCCATATAAGTCCAGAAATCTCACTCCTCTTCTGTATCTCAGTTTTTATTTTGTGACAGAGTGTTTCATAGAATTTAGACATTTATGTTCATTGTCAATCTGTAATCATATGAGATGATTTAGAACAGTGGTTCTCAAAGTTTAGCTCATAGACCAGCAGCTTGTGAATTTGTTAGAAATGCAAATTTATGGATCCCTCACCCCATCTGGCTGAATCGTGGTTGCTGAAGATAGAGCTCAGCTGTAGTTTAATAAGCTGTCCAGGTGCTTCTTACGACTATTAAAGTTTAAGACCTACTGGTTTAGAGCAGAGATTGCAAACTTTTTCTGTAAAGGGCTGAATATTGTTGGCTTTGCAGACCATACAGTCTCTGTTATAGCTTCTAAACTCTACAAAAGTGGAGTTTTATGTAGCACAAAAGCCATCATAGACAGTATGTCAACAAATGAGTGTGGCTGTGTTTCAGTAAAACTTTATTTACCAAAACAGGCAGTGGGCCATATTTGGCCTATGGGCTGTCATTTGCTGAACCTTGGTTAAAGTACTTGAAAGTGATTTAAGGATAGTACAGCACATAATAAAAATTATTGTGCATTCTTATTAATATGTTACCTGAGTTACTATGTATATGTTATTTACTTTTCATATACTTTTTAAACTCAAATTTATATAAGCCAAAAGGATCTAATTGGGATATCTTGGTTTTTTAGTTTTGTTTTAGAGATTGCTTAAAATAAGGAAGTTCAGTTTTTCCCTTATTTTTTATTACATGTATTATCTGAACCTGAAGTCATTTGTATTTCGAAGAAGTAATTTACAATTCTGAATAGTAGCTTGGCTTTGTAATGAAAAGGACATTGTACCATCTAACTCTTCCAAGTGGAAAAAAAAGGAACGGCCACTGGTTTTCCATTGTGTTCTTTTTGTTTCATACATACATACCTCGATCATTGTTCCTCAAATTGTGAGGTTGATGTCCCTTGAGAGACTGGTCTAGGCAATGGAAACAGAAATAGTGTGTTTTTCTTTTGGAATTGCCTTCATTGAGATCTAGGCAAAGGCAAAGTCATATATTGTGTTTGGAACAGCATGTGGTTGTTCCACTTTTAAACTGTCTAAAGGGAAGTGAGCAAAAAAAAAAAAAAACCTTTTCCTTTCCACCTGTTAATTTGTACTGTTAAAATGTCTCTATTCAATTAAAAATAAGGGAATGGAGAAAAACTGGATAAATAGACTTTTTAAGAAAAAATCCATTTCTGTTGTTTAGTAGTTTTTAAACATTTTCAGTTTTGGGCTTTTAGAAGAATTCAGTGGACCCCTTCTTGCTAGTACCTCTCCTCCCTATTCTCAGCATTTTTATCTGATACACAAGAAAGAAAATTCTTCGTGTGATTAACCTCTTTGTTTTTTAAGAAAGACAATTTGAAAGTAAGATATTAATCTTATAAAATGAAACACATACTGAAAAGTGTTCCAAGTGTATATAATAACTACTATTGTGTTTTAAACATAGAAACCAAGGTTTAAACCCTCCTTTGTGATGCTATGTTGAAGTATTATAGTAGAGAAAGTGCCTTGACAGCTTCCAGATTTGCAGAGTAAGGACAGCCCTGTATTTGAACAGAAAGGGTAATATTTCTCTTGGGAGGCTCTGCTGATAGGTACCAACTTCCTATTCCATTCTTTGGTGTTCCACAGTCTGGGATATTATTAGTTATGCCCTCAGAGCCTGTCCACAAAGGGACATGGTTCTTTAGACTATGGGAAGACTGTTGTGTTGTGATTATTTCCTTTCCTTGAAAATGTGGCACATAGATAATGAAGCTCTATTACTTTAGTTTGTGCATTTGTAATGTGTTCATTAACATTTGCTGAATATCTAGCTTTCCCAGAATTACAATTTTTAAAATTATAGGATTTTCTTTGTTTAACTATATGGGTTCATAATAATTGTATGTCTTTACTGGTACATGTGATGGTTTGATACAGGTATATAATGTGAATTAATCAAATCAGGGTGATTGGGGAATTAATCATCTCAAGCATTTATAGTTTCTTTGTGTTAGGAACATTCTAGTCCCACTCTTTTAGGTATTTTAAATATACCCTAACATATTGTTAACTATAGTTGCTTTGTTGTGCTAAGACATGTTGCTCATTCTAACTGTATTTTGCACCTATTAACCATATTCACTTTTTCCCTCCCACCTATCTTTCCCAGCCTTTGGTAAACAACATTCTACCATCTTATCTCCATAAGATCAATTGCTTTTAATATTTTGTTCCCACATAGGAGTGAGAACATGCAAGATTTGTCTTTCTGTGCTTGGCTTATTTCACGTAACATAATGTTTCCAGTTCCATCCATGCTGTTGAAAATGGATTTTGTGTTGGGTTTTTTTTTGTGTGTGTATAGCTATGTAATACACCGTTGTGTGTATGTACCACAATTTCTTTACCCACTCACCCATTGATCAACACTTAAGCAGATTGGAAATCTTGGCTGTTATGAATAGTGCTACAATAAATAAGGCAGTGCAGGTGTCTTTTCCATATACTGAATTACCCTCCTTTTGATATATATCTAGCAATGAGATTGGTGGGTCATCTGGTAGCTTTATTTTTAGTTTATTTGGGGAAACTCCATACTGTTTTCAGTAGTGGTTGCACTAATTTACATTCCTATCAATATGAGGGTTCCCCTTTCCCTACATCTTCACCAGCATTTGTTATTGCCTGTATTTTAGATGAAAGCCATTTTAACTGGGGTGAGATGATATAGTAGTTTTCATTTGCATTTCTCTGATGACTAATGATGTTGAACATGTACCTATTGGCTATTTGTTTGTCTTCTTTTGAGAAATGTCTATTCAGATTCTTTACCCATTTCTTATTAGGATTATTTGATTTTTTTTTCCTTATTGAGTTGTTGGAGCTCCTTATATGTTCTAGTTATTTAATCTCTTGTCAGATGGGTAGTTTACAGATATTTTCTGTTAATTTGTGCGTTGTCTTTCACTATGTTGGTTGTTTCTTCTGTCGTGCAGAAGCTTTTTAGCTTGATGTAATCCCATTTGTCCAATTTTGCTTTGATTGCCCGTGCTTTGGAGGTATTACTCAAGGAGTTCTTGACAAGACCCATGTCCTAAAGCATTTCCCAGTGTTTTCTTTTAGTCGTTTCATAGTTTCACATCTTAGATTGAAGTCCTTAAGCCACTTTGATTTGATTTTTGTGTATAGTAAGAGATAAGGGTCTAGTTTCATTCTTTTGCATGTGTATGTCCAATTTTCTCAGCACACTTTATTGAAGAGACTGTCCTTGGCAACTTCACTGAAGAGAAGTTCACCATAGATTTGTGGATTTATTTCTGGGTTCTCTGTCCTTTTCTTTTGGTCTTTGTGCCTGTTTTTATGGCAGTACCACCACACTGTTTTAGTTACAATAGCTCTGTAGTATAAATTTAAGTCAGGTAATGTGATTCCTCAAATTCTGTTCATTTTGTTTGGGATTGCTTTGGCAATTCTGGGTCTTTTGTGGTTCCATTTAAAGTTTAGGATTATTTTTTCTATTTCTGTGAAGAATGCCATTGAATTTTGATGGGGATTGCATTGACTCTGTAGATTGCTTTGGGTAGTATAGACATATTAACAATACTGATTCTTCTGATCCATGAGCATGGAATAGCTTCCCATTTTTTGTTTCTTTCATCAGTGTTTTATAGCTTTCATTGTGGAGATCATTCACTTCTTTGATTGTGTTTGCTGCTAGGTATTTTATTTGTAGCTATTACTTTCTTGGTTTCTTTTTCAGATTGTTTAATGTTGGCACATAGAAATGCTACTCATTTTTGTATGTTGATTTTGTATCCTGCAAGTGTATTGAATTTGTTTATTAGTTCTAATAGGTTTTTGTGGAATCTGTAGGTTAAAGTTCTAAGTTTTAAATTAAAAGGTTGATTCTTCACTATAGAGATCCTTTGGAGTATCTACCAGTTAATATGTACATTTGTCTAATTTCCAAAGGAAGGCTCTTTGGGAAAAATAGTTTAAAATCTCTCACGCCTCCTGCCAAATCATAGTTTAAAATTAAGTTTTCCTTTATGGAAATAATGCAGATTCCTGCTTTTTATTCTTCTCTTGTATTCCAGATTTCACTTTACATTTTTAAGAGAAGCTGATTGCCTGAGATTGATCATGTTTGTGAAAATAAGTGATGAATTTTGCACCACTTTCTTACACAGTGGTCCAATGGCATTCTCAAAGAATTTACTCAAGACCATTTGTAACCACTTTGATATTTTGCTCTCCAAAGTGCAGTTGAAAACATTCATGGAATCTTTTAGACTTTAGTGAGTCTGGTTTCACTAAGGTCCATCACTTTGTTTTTTCAATCACGTTTCAGATTTCATGACTTTCACTCAGTTTTTATCACCATCAGTAGAGTTGACTTTATTTTTGGTGCCATTTTAAAGCAAGAAGTCAAGCTTGTGTCAGTATATGAGAGTTACTGTGTACATTGGCATGAGTAGAAAGCACAAGGTCTGAGCTCAGAATCAGATGCCTGGCAGTCATTTATTCCTAGTCACTGATAAAGTAGCTTACTTCTATGTATCAATGAGATTCTGGTTCATGCTTCAGAAAAGTGACAAATGTTTACATATTCTGTATTTTTAGCACTAAGGGAAGCAACCACAGCCAAGATATTATTATAGGAACACTCTGCTTAGGCTTAGCTTTATATATTTATTTTAAAAAAATTAAATACCATCTTCTTTTGATCTCTCTCAATTAAAATTCTAGCCAGATATGCATCCTCTTCAGGATCCTACAGTGCCATCAATCCCAGACCCACGTCATGGTTCCTTATAATATATGATGATAGCATGGGGAGCTTACTGGTCCTCCCTATATGTTACTGAGACCAACAAGTGTTTATTTCTTCAACAAGTATTTGATTGAGTATCTAAATAATTAAACATTTGAGGCATGATTCAGGTAATAGGCATACAGTAATGAACCAAACAGAACTCCATACCCTCATGGAATTTATATTCTGGTGGAAGAAATATAAGACAGCCCATCTGTTTTTGTCATTTTACTTTTAAGTTCTATATAGTTTTTGGCAAAAACTTACTTTCTTAGGTTTCTTTTTTGCCCTTGTCTACTCATTTTCAGAAAACACTTTTAGACCTATTTTAATATTATTTTCTCTGTTTATTTCTCCACTTATATAGCTCTTTAGTTATTTTAACTCTGAAAAAGGAGCTTACTTTCCTTGTGTTTAGACTGATTTGCTTCTTTTCCTGTGCACTTCCCACCTCATGTCGGTTACCTAGACTTGTTAAGCAGAAAAGGAATTGATTAGAAGAGTCACAGGTGACTCATAGAATCAACAGGTAAGCTGGAATTCAAGCTCAGGCTTGTAAGGAAATTAAGCTGCATCCAAGACCATGACACAGGAGTGGTCTGCACAGGAGCATTGTGAGCAGAGCATCTCAGCAAGGACGAATCTGGGATGGAAGGGATCCAGGGTACTTAACTTGACACGAAATGGATGGTCCCCTTAGGGATATGGCTTAAGGTTGGTTGCTGTTCTGCTTCTGGCAAATTAACTCCTCAGCAGTAGCCAGATCAATCTTAGGAAGGAGAGGTCTGTGTTGTTGAATCTGGCACTCCTTTCTGCCAACATCCCCTTCGCTGTGTAACTAGAGAAGAGGCTGACTGACACCCACACGGTGGATTATTTAGTCCACATATTTAAGAGCCCCCTCTGTATTGGGATCTTTTGGTTGCATTCACATGTATCAAAAATATTTTCACATTATGGGCTCATTTTGGAGCAATCTCGCCATGTACTGCTTTTTCAGATTCCTGATCTCCAGTTCTCCAGTCTTGATCCTTTACAAGTTCCTATCTGTATCATTAGCTACAGCCTATGAATCAGTGTAACTTCTTACTTTAGACCATCTTTCTATAGGACAGTGATTAGGCTGGGTGCCCGTAGCTCAGTGGTTAGAGAGTCGGTCATATGCTCTGGGGCTAGTGGGTTTGAACCCGGCCTGGGCCTGCTAAACAAACAAACAAAATAGCCAGACATTGTGGCAGGCACCTGTAGTCCCAGCTACTAGGGACGCTGAGATAAGAGAATTGCTTGAGCCCAAGAATTTGAGGTTGCTGTGAGCTATGACACCATGGCACTTTACTGAGAATGATGAAGTGAGATGCTGTCTTAATTAAAAAAAAAAAAAAAAAAGACATAGCAATTAAAGTTCTGCCTACTGGGGCTACCTCTGAGTGGAGTTATAGCCACTGCAGGCTTGGCTAGGACCAGCCTGTATAAACTAGGCTGTGATCACTTCCTCAGGAGTCATTTGGTTAGCAGGAACTCTCCATCAAGCCATGGGTGTGGTTTAAGGAAAGGACAATAATATGGCAGAGGTAGGCATTCAAAGAGAGTCAGCAATATGCTCGTGCCACTTTCAATGTCTTTAAGGAATGCTGTTGGGGAAACTTGCCTTCCTGAGTAGTTGAATTGGCAACTCAGTTCATGAGAGGTAGTTTGGGTTGATGAGCTCTAGATGTTCTGTCTTTATATTCAGTCTCTACCTAGAGCTACTAGCAAAACCAAAGGGAGAGGTCCCCTTTACCTTTTTCTGTAGGGTTTATGTCCTCAGTATGATGGGGTACAGTGATGCCTTGTGAAATGGTGGTATGATTAGGGTCTCTGACAGCAAAATTGAGGCAGGCACAGATCTGAAAGGCAGTGGTTCTCAAACTTTGGTGTGCATCCTAATCATCTGAAGGGATTGTTAAAACCCAGATCACATAAACACCAGAGAGTTCCTAAATCAGGAGGTCTAGGATGAGATTGAGGATTTGCATTTCTAACAAGGTTCCATAAGGGATGCTGACACTGCTGTTTCAGGGACCACTCTTTGAGAACCACTGCTGTAAGGCAAGTTGGTGGAAATGTGCTGTTCCTGCTGGATAAAAGTAAATTGCTTTTGGAGAAAAAAGAATTGACCAGATTAGAGCTGCATACGAGGTACCAGGGTTGAACTGATTTGCTGCTGCAAAGAGACTGCATCTTGAACAGTACTTTGATTAAGGTTGCTTAGGACAATTTTTGTTGTTGTTGCAGTTTGGCTGGGGCTAGGTTTGAACCCTCCACCCTCGGTATATGGGGCCAGTGCCCTAATCACTGAGCCATAGGCACCACCCTGCTTAAGACAATTTATTAAGAACATGTTCAGTTGCACTGGAAAGTTAAAGTGGGAAAGTGGTAGGAATTTTGGTGATATCACTAATCTCTGAAAATGCCCCTGGTCTGCAGTAGTGCTTTTGAATAGTAGGGATAGGGTATGAGACTGTTTTCTTTTCTTTTTCCTTTTTTTTTGAGACAGAGTCTCACTTTGTCACCCTGGGTAGAGTGCTATGGCATCATAGCTCATAGCAACCTTAAACTCTTGTGCTCAAGAGATCCTCTTGCCTCAGCCTCCCAAGTAACTGGGACTATAGGTGCCTGCTACAATGCCTGTCCAATTCTGTTTATTTTCTTCTTAAAAAGTAAATCTCTCAGAGGAGGAGGGTCTGCCTTCAGGGCAGCAGCTTCCTAGCACTGTGTGAGTACTCTGAACTTTGTCACACATCCCCACTTCAGAACTTTGGGCCCTACTGCTTTCCAATCACCAGCTCTCATATATGAAAGTGAAGTGATTAAACTGATATAATTTAGCAATGAGCAGGATCAAGTTGGTTTTCAACTTCTTGAGCCTTAAGTCCTTTTGGTCCTAGGTTTTACTCCACACTTTGAGTTAAGAATTCAGAAAGGCCTGTTATTCTCTTTCTGAATCACATAGTGCCATTAGAAAACCTTATCCCACACTGTTTGAATAATTCGTGCTCTTCATATTAATTTTTAGTTGTCTGGAAGTAGCTACTCATTTTATCTCTCCATAACCTTGTATTCACTAGATACATCATTCCAAGATATACTTAGAATCTACATGATTGCAAGGATAACTCACTTTGCTGTTTTGATACTATATGCCAATTTTATATTCTCTAAAGATTCCCATCTCTAAATACTAACTGGATAATCAATGTGTTGGGCCAGAAACCCAGTTCTAGAAGTCTTCTCAGCTTGGCGCCTGTGGCTCAAGTGGCTAAGGCGCCAGCCACATACACCTAAGGTGGTGGGTTCAAACCCAGCCCGGCCCGCCAAACAACAATGATGGCTGCAACTGAAAAAAAAATATCCAGGCGTTGTGGCGGGCGCCTGTGGTCCCAGCTACTTGGGAGCCGGAGGCAGGAGACTCGCTTGAGCTCAGGAATTGGAGGTTGCTGTGAGCTATGCCATGGCACTCTACCAAGGGGGACAGCTTGAGGCTCTGTCTCAAAAAAAAAAAAAAAAAAGAAATGCTAATAATAATAATAATTAAAAAAAAAAAGAACTCTTCTCATTTTGCTTAGGTCACTTGCAACCCATTCTCTGTGAAATTTCTAAACTAGTGAGTGTAACCAACAGAAACTAACCCTAACTAAGCAGAATATGAACAGGGATGCTGGAGATCCAGGTTCAGAATATAGGGAGGGACAAAGGGAACCAGGGAATAACTAAGATCATGCCACAGGACCAGTTTGTTACCAGCGCTGGTATCACTGGACACTCCCTGAACTGCTGTCAATGGACGCTTATTTTGACACTTCAAGGATTATTGACCACACTGTAGCTGCTTCAGATATTCTGATTATATCTGTTCTTTTATACAACCCTCTCCCCAGGAATCATTACCTGGAGTATACGAATGGTTAAACTTTGATTAGGTGCCTATGTTTTTGTTGCCAGGTTACACGCCTCCAATCCTCCGTAACTTCTGTAGCACATCCCTTACTTTGGGATTCCACAAAACAGGACTCCTAGGCAGACGAAAATAGTACATATTTACTACAGAGCTCAATGCAAGACAATTACCTACCAAGTAGAAAATGTCATTATAGTACTTACAGTTGTTTTGAGATGTATTTCCATCTCAGCTACTCAAATCTGTGTTATTTTCTTCATAAACTTATAAGTGTGATTAGAGACATCTACTAGTTTATTGCTCTCATTTATTGATGGATACTGAGACTTGAGGCAGAAAGTTATCTGACAGAAGTGCCATAGGTAGTTAATTAAATAAATATACTTAAACTATTAGAATTAAATAGAAGTTAAAATTTGGTTAGAATTAAAATGCTGGCATTGTTTCCCACAAAGGAGTATATAAAATACTCAATGTATTTTGGTTCTCCTTATCCATGTATGTTACTGTTTGGCTTGGACTATTTTTCAGAATAGAGGTGTGAATGGCCTTCTTAATTGTCCTCTTCTTCTGGTACTCATATACTGCTATTTCTAGGGATTTCTGCCAGGGACTGACTATTTTCTTAGAGGACCTTACCTTTTATTTCTCTGAGTGCTAAAAACTGTAATTAACCATTTTGATGATGATTGAATGGTAGAATCTTAAAGCATTGTAGACACCTTGTGGCCAGTTGTTAGATGAGTTCTTTTGAGAATAAAATTTGGAAATGAGGAATTTATAATGAGATCATGAAGGCAGTAGGTTACTAAAATATTTGAAGAAAGTGTGTTACTAACTGGGAGAAAAGAGAACAGATAGAACAAGTCACGGAGTTTGAATATTTGCTCAATTCACAGATTTACACTTTAATTTATGGGTTTAATTCACAGGTTTGGCACTTACTGTGCTTAATACTGGTTTAATAATATGATAGAATTCAGAATATAAAATTAAGGATATAAGAAATATCACCGTGGGTTAGGTTAGCAGTCTTCCCATCTCAAGATTTGGTTGCTGGGAAAAATAACCCAGGACATTTTGTACGAGAACATAAAAGATTCCTATCAAGATTTTACTTCAAAAGATTAGGGAAATATGTTCATCCTATTTGTGTTCTCAACTGATAAGTATAATGAGTTCAGTAATAGTCTGACTACGTATTATATTTTATTTATGAGATTTCACCGTGTTGCAGAGGCTTGTGTCAAACTCCTGACTCAGCCTCTTGAAGTACTGGGATTATAGGCATGAGCTGCCACACCCAGCTGACTACCCATTATTTAAAATGCATTATTTGTTGTAAATTACTTGCTCCAAAATTACCTGCTTCAGGAGGTACATGCATCATTTGGAATTTGGTAAACATAGCTTGAGGTTTTATAGTCTTTGATAGATGTCCTATAAACTTTTTTTTTTCCAAAATGAAGAGTTACTTTCACGTAGAAGAGTCCTGGTCCTCATCGACATTTAGGAAATGGTGATTTTCAGGAAGAAGTTGATAGCAGCATAGTATAAAGGTTAATGAGAACATACTCTGGAGTATGAGTCATAGGGACCCAGGTTCACATCCTGCTCTGCTGCTTACTACTATTGTGACTATACAAGTTATTTAATCTCTCAAAGCCTCATTTACCTCTCTGCAAGGTAGAGATAAGAACAGGATTGTTGTAAAGATAAATGGTATATGAAAGTGTATGAAAAAGCACAGTGGCTAGCTTATGGTACGTGCTGAATAAATTAATGCTCTGATTTATTATGAGTAGTTATAATATTGGTACTGGTAGCATTTGATCAGGAATAAGGACACCTAGATTCTAATGTCGAGTAGATTTGGAATTTCAGTAACAATTCCAATAAGAAATTGGGCTTGGATTAGGTCAGTGGTTTTCAAACTGTGATCTCTGGAGATGCTTTGAGGTCTCGGTAGTGAAGAGGAGCTGTGCAAGGTGTCTCAGCAAGGAGAGCTTCCTTTTCTACCAGAAAGCCTATGCCTTTATTTATTTTGTATATTGATCTTCTTTGTAACCTCTTATCTAAAGAAAATGTTGCTTGGCAAAATGCACATATGTGAGTGCACAGGCACACACATAAACTTTGAAAATAATTAAAGGTTCTTGTAGGTCCCTCCCAGATCTAAAATTCTTTAAGTCTATTGGGCTGTAACAAAACTTGGAAATGGTGGCTTACACTGGATCTAACCTGAAGATGTTTGTTTGTCCTGCACAGTGTTTAAAATGTACATGTTAAAGTGCCAGAAAAGATTTTACATAAAAATGTAGGTTCTGTTTTCTTGTGAAAAATTGCTGTGTCCACATTTGCAAATTATAGTCTGCTGGAGTTGAATAGCAGCTGTTACACAACTACTTCCTATTGTCTTATACCCCTTCGAATCTACCTCTCTGGCCTTTGAAAGTATTTGAGTTTTCAACATTCAGTTTATCCTTTGTGTGTAGAGGAACATCAGCGTTATTGGATTAAGCAATGTTGGCACTGGAGAAGAATTAAAGGAGGGAAGTGACTTGTCCTGTTTGCACTATAAGAAAGATTTCGTAGAGCAAAAGAACGTGTGTTACTTTCACTTTACCTGCCCTTGAATTGGGTAATTAATTCTAATAGTTCTTAAGTTCTGACCATCAATTTATAATGGCTCTTGCAAAATGGTTTCTAAGTTAGAATAAATTTAGCGTATTTTAATTCTTCCCCTGAAAGAATCTGATTACCACTCAAAAAATTTAGGAGGTAGGTTTTTGGGGGGCACGCAACAAAGAAGTAAATACTACCAGTTGCCCATGGCACCTCTTCTCTCCCCTTAGTCCCAGAAGAAGATTCACACATAGTCTGGGTATTCTCCCTCTCAAGAGAGAGGAAATCTTGAAAAGTACTGTGCTCTTTGCTCTCCAGCATTTTCCAGTTAAATGGCAAAGGGTCAGGTCTGGAGGCATCATTCAAAAAGAGAGATACAGAGTACCAACCGTGGCAGCCTGTGCTCCCTCAGTCATTTTGCCCCATCAGGACAGGATGAACTTTCCATTGCCCCAGCATCCTCCAAAGCTCCCTCTAATTGTTGGGTGTAGGTTCTGTATGTGCCCTTTAAATAGCACTTGTTAATTGTGGTGCTCTAATCAAATCTTATATTTACTTATTAATTTTTTTTGCCTGCTTGACCTTTCATTTATTAAGAAAGATGTATTGATATTTCTCATTTTTACCATGGAATTGTACATTCTCCTGGTAGTTTTGTTGCTTTTTGCTTTATGTATTTTAGGGTGATTCTATGCAGTCTGTACAGTGCTCAGCAATACATTTTAAAGCATAGTTGTTGCAGTTTATCCAGAATCTGAATGTGTTCTGGCAGGAGATATTTAGTTGGCCATACTGCTGAAAGAAGGTCTCATTCCTTCTTCCAGAAACTTCTGAAAATTTATAGTTTACTCATGAGAACTTCTTTTTTTTAAAATGCAGCTATGGATTTCTTTTTAAATTTTAAACACTTTTTCTCATTTCAATGGCATCTGGAAAGGCAGGAGATGCTAATATATATAAATTTGGCACATTGCCCTAGAATCAGAATTTTCTTCTCTTACTCTATACTTTTTCTTTACATAATTTCATCAGTTATTTCAATGACTATTCTTAAACTGATGACTTTCTAATCTGTATCTTACCCTAAAGTCTCCTACCTCCATAGCTCTATTTATTTAACCACTTAGTAGTAGATATCCATGCTCAGATGTCACACAGGCTCTCCACACTGTCCATCAGCTGGTGAATGGATAAAAAGAGACTACCAAGCAATTAAAAGGAATGAACTACTGATATGTGGAATAATATGGATGAATCTCAAAATAATAATATTGATTGAAAGAAGCAAGGCAAAAAAATAAAACCTGATTCCACTTACATAAAATTATAAAAAATACCACTCTGTAGTGACAGAAAGCAGATTGGTGGCTGCTATTGGGTGGGAGGTTACTAAGGAGATGAGGAAGAGTTTGGAAGAAAGGGAAGAATTACAAAGGAACAAGAAGAAACTTCTATTTAGTTTTTCCTGTTGTCCTGGTAGTTGATCATTCATTTCTTTTACTCTTATCACTTCTCCTGGCCTCTGAAAACAATTTTTGGTTAAATCAATAGTCAATGCTAGAATTTTTAGGAATATCAAGTATTGTGCACTGTTGAGTAAAGTGGTATACTTTGATTATATTTATTTTTGTAATACCACCCTCCTCCTAACAGTTAGTGCAATAATCGTATTTTCCCCATTTACTTTGTTTTTTATATACTTATACATTTTCCTAATGTGCTAACAGACTTATCAGACATCTAGGAACAATTTTCCAGATGACCAAAATATCATATAATATGTAAATTCCAATTCCCTACTTCCGTTCTCCTGGACACCTGTTTCTTTCAGCCATTTGTCCTTCTATCAAATATGCTCTGATTGCTTACTGGTCTAGATTGGGTTCTTATTCTGAAGATTTCTCTTGCTATTCTCCAGTGTTGAATCAATTAATTCCAGGGTCCCTTATCATTTTTCTGCCTAGCTTATTCACATATTTCTTCAGTATATTTCAGGAACATTGTATCTTCTCGTTGCTTCCTGAAAAGGGATGCATGAAAGTTAAATTTTTTTATTCCTTACAGGGCCCAAAATGTCATTATATCCTCAACTAAATGTTTTGCTAGGTATAGAATCTTAGGTTGAAAGTAATTTTTTTTCATTAGCTGAATGTGGTGGTGGGTATTTCATCACAGGAGGCTAAGGCAGGAGTTCAAGACTGTGTTGAGCTATGATCGCAACACTACACTTTTCCAGTCCTTAAGAAAAAAAAATTAATTACTTAAAAAAATTTTTTCCTTCAGAATTTTATAGTTACTTCTTCATTAGTTACTACTTCATTAGTTACATTAATTTTATAGTTACTTCTTCATTACTATCACTAGCCTCTGATAGTATCACATATTCACATTTTAATTTCTTTGCATACATCCAGAGTTTTTTCTCCCTCTGGAAGAAGGTAAAAATGTTCTGAATTTTTTGCTCTGAAATTTTTTATTGACATTGTTCATTCAGTGTTCTATAAATACGTATAGAAAAATCACTATATAGCAGACACTGTTTTAGGCACTGAAGATATAATAGTGAACAAACAGACAAAGTTCCTTCCCTCAAGGGATTTAGTGAATAAATAGACGAAGTTCCTTCCCTCATGCAATTTACATTCTAGTGGCAAAGGCAGAAATTAAATAAACTAATGTATAATGAAATGTCAGATAGTGATAAGGGCTTAAAAGAAATACAAACCGGAGTAACAGGATAGAGAATGACAGAATAATTTTTCGATAAGGTGGGCAGAGATTGCCTCTCTGAGGTGATAGTTGAATGGAGACTCAAGTAAATGAAGTCATAAGCCACGTGGCTGTCTGGGAGAGGAGCCAGGGGAACAACAAATGCAAAGATTCTGAGGCAGAAATACATATGGAGTGATGAGAAACAAAAGGCCATTTTAGTAGCAATGGAGTGAAAAAGAGAAAGTAGTATCAATAGAAAATAAAATTGGAGACATAGTTAAAGGCTAAGAAATTTAAGACCTCCTAGAAGTTAGTAAATACTTTGAATTTATTTTATTGAAGAGTTCAAACAAGGATAAATTTATATTTTAAAGAATCACATTGGATAGAGTATAGATTGATATGGAAAATTGACTGTAAGATTAGCAAGCATGGGAAATAGTAAGATCCGTTTGGAGGCCATTTCAGTAGTCAGGGTGAAAGATAGTGGTTAGACTAAGTGGTAATAGTGGGAAATGTCAGATTTGTAAGATGGTTTGAGGGGAAAGCCAATAGGATTTGCTGATGGATTGAAATTGGGGTGGAAGAGAGGAGTAAAGAATGAATCTTGAGATCCTTGACCTGAAGGACTGGTGATGATGGCCTCATTTACTGAAATGAGGAAGACTGAGGGAGTGTTTGGGGATAGGAATGCAGCGGAACTGAATGGTGTTTTAGATACATTGGGTTTGAGATGCCTGTTAACAACAAACTGTACTTGTCCAGGAAGCCAATGTTCGTTCAAGTCTAAGGTTCACAGGTGTGATGAGGCCCCAAGTTTCCTCTGGGTAGTGAATATAGATAGAGAAGAGGTCTGGGGCCTAAGCTCTGGAGCATGTCAATACTTAGAATTGGGAAATAGAAGAGGATCAAAAAGTAACAGCCAATGAGACAGGTAGAAATCCAGGAGAATTCATATCCTAGAAGATAAGAGGAAAAAGTACCTCAAGAGGAAGATAAGATCTACTGTGTCAGTTGTTTTTTTTTTAAAGTTGAGTAGAAAGAAGACTTAGAATATACATATCATCAGCTATGACAGTGTGGATTTCATTGGGACTCTGACAAGTGGTTTCATAGTAATCCATGGCTTCTGGAAAAATGTATAATGAAATGAAATAATAGTCTTCCACTATGTATGAAGTCTGATAGAGGGTGATTTAAAGATTATTTTAGTGTGTAAGTGAAAAAGCATTAAATGAATTAATTTTATTCTTTTGTTATTAAGATGTTTTCTAATAACATTCTGTTATTTAATTAACTTTCTGTTTTCTAATTAACTTTCTGTTTTTCTTAATAGCATTTTCTTCCTCTTGCAAATCTGGAATGTTCAGCAAATGTTGAAACTTTCCTTTGCAAAGCTTTTGTACCAACCTGCACAGAACAAATTGATGTGGTTCCACCCTGTCGTAAATTTTGTGAGAAAGTATATTCTGATTGCAAAAAAATAATTGACACTTTTGGGATCCGATGGCCTGAGGAACTTGAATGTGACAGGTAAATTATGTTTTTCACAGACAGCTACTAAAGGCATTTTGATATTGGTATTAGCTCTTCAGAGTGTTAGCAACAGGCTTTCGTTACTTAGTAATTCAGTATATGTTTATTGCATTATTAATATGTGCTAGGCATTGTGGTGGTAAATTATTACAGACACAAAGGTAAGCAAAAAACAGACTTAGTTCTTGCTCTCAGGGGACTCACAGTAAGGTGGGAAGGAAATAAACTAATCAAATAAGTGTAAAATCACAATCGTGATAGATACAATAAAAGAGAAGTCTGATGCCTTTGACCTAAAAGGGGAGGGGGGGAGGAAATGGTTGTTGAGCTAAAATGAAGGGTAAGACAAAGGTAAGGAGGCAAGGAGGGGAGGGAAGAGCATTTTGGGTAGCTGAAATAGCTTGTTTGGAGACCCTATGGCATGAGGGCATGTAGCATATTTAGGGAATTAAAAAGCCAGTGTGGCTGGAGTCGTGAAAGAAAGAATGTAGTGCAAGATTAGAAGGAGAGAGAAGCAGCTGTCAAGACTGTTCAGGGCTCATCTTGCTTATTTTCATGCTAAACGTGATGAGAAAGTCTTCAGGCATTTTAAGATAGGAATGCGTGGCTCAATCCTGTCAGCTTCTGTGTAGAGCATGGCCCTGGTGTCACAGTCTACAGAGGATGGGGCTGCGCTCCTTAGCAGTTCCTTTAGGAATCCAGGCCACTTTCATCGTGCAGCTCTGAGAGCCATGTAGATGGGAGAGACAGATGGTGGAGACTCATACTTTTTCCCTTTTTTCCTCCTGGCAAGATGTTAGTCGTGTGGTTACAACTGAGCTAAGAGGGAAAATGGGAAATGAATGTCCAGAAGGGAAGAAGGTATTCACGTCAGAGTATGTGTCAGGGGCTGCAAGTTGGAATGAGCATTATTACTTACTGTTTCACTGGGGTGATTGAGGCAAAGGACAGATTGCACCTGGTAAAGGATAAGTGGAAACTGAAGCAAGATACAGAGAGAGTTCTCAGGAAATTTGACTCTAAAAGAGGAAAGTTGATGAGTTTAATGGGAAGGCACTGAATACTTCTAAAATTCCTGGGAAGAAGGAAGAGACAAGCAAGTATGGGGTAGAAGAGATTATCAGTGGAAGTTTTCTGAGAAGGAGGTAGGATCCCAAGCACAGATAAAAATACTGGCCATGGATAGAAGGAGCCTCTATTGTCACAGTAGGTAAGAGGATGGGATTGCTGTGGAAATAGATAGGTTTGTAAGGTTGGTAAGGGTTGTTGCAAGAATTCCTGTCCTGTGGTTTCTATTTCCATCACGAGGTACTAAGAATCACAGTCCTCTGATGAGTCCAGGGAACAAGGGTGTAAGTCTGAAAGAAGTGGTTATGAAGAGTGGGGCATTTTAGGTAAATGAGGTGAGTCGGAATTTGTCTCATTGGGACCTTCTCCAGGAGTGGTGGGATACTTGGTGCTAAGCCGAGAAAGCAGATCTTTGCATATATGGTTGGGGTTTTGTCAGATGGATTCAGTGCAAATATAAAGGAGCATTACAAAATGAAGGGTAACAATGAGAAGAGTGTTACTGAAACAGTAGCCTATGAAAGTGTAAGTGGATGAGGACTGAAATGCAGAAAGGACAGGACTGATGCAGGGAAAGAAGCTGGAGGAGAGCCCAGTGAGGTTTCTAAAAAAGGCAGAGGCTGCACACAGTGGCTCACACCAGCTTTAGCAACAATAGCAAGACCTGGTATCTAACAAGAAGTGGTGCATGCCCTGTAGTCCCAGCTACGCAGGAGGTAGAGGCACAAAGATTACTTGAGCTCAGGAGCTTAAGATTATAAGTGAGCTTTGATGGAGCAGTGCACTCTGGCTGGGGCAATAGAGCAAGACCCTGTCTCTTAAAAAAAAAAAAAAAAGATGCTCGGCGCCTGTGGCTCAATCGCTAAGGCACCAGCCACGTACACCTAAGATGGCGGGTTCGAATCCCCAGCCCGGGCCCGCCAAACAACAATGATGACTGCAACCAAAAAATGGCCGGGCGTTGTGGCGGGCGCCTGTGGTCCCAGCTACTTGGGAGGCGGAGGCAGGAGACTCGCTTGAGCCCAGGAGTTGGAGGTTGCT